>CM067375.1:12687480-12690988 GCA_034401795.1 Chaetoderma sp. LZ-2023a
GGCAAGCAGGTAGACAGGCAGGCTGGCAGGCAGGCGTGCAAGCAGATCGGACCAGATCGCAATATCACTTCCCCTCTATGGGCCGAGGGTACTTACATTGTAGGTATTTGCCACTGTCCATGTGATTTCAAAAGGCAAGTAAAGTCAGGCAATCATGGTCAGATGGTGAATATGCAAATGAAAAACATCTTTCGCGCGAGGGACTGAATATGTTAAGTGTTAATCAAATATAAATAGGTTGACATGTCTTGTAAGGCCGCGGCAGTTTGACTAGGCTATATCATCACTATGCTATGCCCCGTCAATCACTAGCTAAGCTCCACCCGCACCTCGCTCGTGTTGTGATCGCTCGATCCCTGAACTCCCTGACTATCAATTTAAAGAAAACTAGCTGTTAAATATTTTGAAACTAATTTGACTGGACTATTTCGAATCTTTCCTGACGTCATGATTATGACGTCATCCTACACGTCACCTAGTTGATTATGACGTCATATGATGGATGGATAGATTTGAAAGGGCTATTAGGTATTCACTCCACACAGTCTCTGGCTTTATTTTTAACTTAGGAAAATCAAAATAAATGTAAAAATAATCTGTTTGCGTATGTACAAATCATGTGATGCCGAGGTCCTAAAAGGCCAACCACCTCCGTTACACCCACACCTTTAAATCAATCTAAAAATCCAGGCGTGGCTTCTTCGAGAATACGCATACTTTTCTCGATCTCGTATCGAAGGAGTTCTCGCGAGATACGAATGACCTTTAAATGTATTAACGCTGCAAGCATGCTTTAGAAATCGGAGTACTCCTGGAGATTGTTGAATGTTCAGCATCACCAGAACGTCTAGAATACAACACAATTCACCTTTCCAGAGTATCCGTCTATCATCTGACCTCGTATGACGTCATAATCAGCTCAGCCGGTGTATGATGATGTCACAATCATTAAGTCACAAAGTGTTCCACATAGACCGTCACCAAATCTCAAATACTCCGACGCGTTGTATGAATTGTATGTGTTTGCTATTTAATAAACATGCTGTTGAATATTTTGAAACTAATTTGGCTGGGCGCTGTTGCTGCCTTAGGCAGCAACAGCACCCAGTCAAATTGGTTTCAAAATATTCAAGAGCTTAAATGTGTAGTTTTTTTGGAAATTGATAGTCAGGGTGTTCAGAGATCGATCGATCCCAACACGAGCGATGTGTGGGTGGAGCTTAGCCAGAGATGGGCGGGGCATAGCTAAAACCGCAAGGGCCATTTTGACAAACAAGAGTGTGTATTAATGTATATTATTGAAGCCGAGTTATTATAATACCTCTTGTGTCAAGTTAAACTTCTAATTGTCAAACTGGCCAAAAGGCCTATGTAGTGGTGGTGAGAAACGCCCATTTTATAGGCTCAAAGAATGGTATTTTTGAAAATTTACTACTGGAATGACTTAATTTTCAAAAATAGTATACTCTTGGCCTACAGATGGACACTGGCTAGGCTGCATTTTTGTTTTTCTTCTGTTATTGTCATCATTTCATCACGCCTTAATCGGGATGAATCTACATATGTATCAACTACTATGATGGAATTATTTATTTTAACCCTGTTAGTACGCGGGAAGCAATGCCCTTATAAAGATACCGCTCCATTGTCAAATCCATATGATGAGCAAAGATACTGTTCAAGCGGCTTAGTAGTAGGTACAATGCGTACATTTGGTTTTCTTGTTCAGGAGAAATAACCAGTGACGCACACATATACACATACACAGTCGCGCACACGTGCACGCACGCACGCGCACACTTTCAATAACTCTAACTGCTTAATAATGCCGGATATAAACACTATATCCGGCCAAAACGGCTTCTATGGTATTCATGAAAAATGATAATTCGCAGACCAAGAGGTTATTTTAGAAAATTTACCGCTGGAATAACATTGCAATCTAATGGGTAAATATTCTAAAAGTATCTTCTCTTGGTCTGCAAATAGAGATTTTCTATGACGAACTTTAAATTTTCTTGAACGAATTCGAGAATTTAAAGGGTGGCTAAGAATTTGCGCCTCAGCTTGAATGGCTATATAAAAATGATGGAAAATGTGAAATGACGAGATTTCAGTGTGTAGATAAAGGGTGCTTGGCAATGCTTGGGAAATTGATACTTCAAGTTTATCAACCCATCATATGACGCCATAATCAACCACGTAACGTGTAAGATGACGTCATAATCAAATACAGCATGAATGAATCGGTTTAGTCCGTCTTAAACGCTGAATAGTTAGACACGTTGTACGAATTGTATGTCTGCTATTTAATAAAGATGTTGTTGAATATTTTGAAACTAATTTGACTGGGCGCTGCTGTTGCCTATTGCTGCCACAGGCAGCAACAACACCCAGTCAAATTAGCTTCAAAATATTCAACAACTTCCCTATAATTTTCTAGAAATTGATAGTCAAGAAGTTCAGGGATCGATCGATCCCACCACGAGCATGGTGTGGGTGGAGCTTAACTAGAGATGGACGGGGCATCTCTCAAGTTTTATCGAAATCCGTTTATTAGTAGGCCCTGAGGGAGTAATAATGATTTTAAAATTTAAGGGTGGGGAGCCCTTTTAAACCCCAGCCAGGCAGTGAGTCGAAAATCTTGCTCCGAAATGAGGCTACTAGTTAGCTATAGAATATCCTTCTCAAGTTTTATCGAGATTCGTTCATTGGTAATCAGGAAACGCGATTTTAAAAGTTAATGGTCCTATTAGAAACCTAGCAGGGCAGTGAATCAAAACCTGTCTCTGCCATGGTGTCAAGAGTTACTCATAGAGTGTCCATCTCAAGTTTTATCGAAATCCGTTCATTAATAACGTAGGAGTAGCGATTTTAAATTTAAGGTTATGGAGGGGTGTGGTGCCCTTATAAAACCCGGCATGGTGATGAATAAAAAAATAGGCATCCGTGATTCACCTTTCCAGAGTACCCACCCATCATATGACGTCATAATGAACTGCGTGATGTGTAGAATGACATCATAATGAATGACGTCATGAATGACGTCGATAAGTGCGTCACGAACGCATATTTGAAGACGGTATATGCGTTGTTGTACAAATTGTTTGCTTTTACTATTTAATAAATATTCTGTTGAATATTTTGAAACTAATTTGACTGGGGGCTGTTGCGGCCATAGGCAGCAACAGCACCCAGTCAAATTAGTTACCAAATATTCAACAGCTTCCCTGTGGGTGGAGCTTAGCTAGTGATGGGCGGGGCATGGCTAGAAATGGAAAGGTCCATTATGTCGATAGTTAACCCTAGAATGCCCCACCCCTCAAGGTTTAGCAAGTTATGTTGATTATTAACGGAATAGTAGCGATTTGGAGATTTAAGGGCGCGGCGGCAGCAGCAGCGTCATGCAAGAGTTGCCCGGTTGGGGTGGGGGCGTGGAGGGGGGGGGGGGGGGGGGGGCGGTGAGGCAGGTTCCTATTAAAAAAAATGTTAACATCGTCGTGTCGTG
>CM067375.1:12691488-12715751 GCA_034401795.1 Chaetoderma sp. LZ-2023a
GCATGACACGTGTGTTTATATTAGGGGGGCAAGCCAGCCATGGCTGGCACCCTATTGTTATTGTTAGGGGACCAAGCCATTATGGCTGGCACCCTATTTGCTATTGTTCCGTTTTTAATTTTTTTTTTATTTCGGCCGTTTTATTTGTTCGCGAATAGTGCGAAGACAAAAATGACGGTGAAATTCGGGCTTGGCATGGCAAGAGGGCCTTATTAGGGCAAACTGTTTGCGTGTGAATGGATATGATTTTCTTGATAGGTTTGCGGCCATCTTGGATTTCCGGACAATTTTCCCACATTTAAAAAAAATCTCCAGAACCACTGAACGGAATGAGCTGAAATTTTGTCAGAAGCAGCGGAGACTGAGTCCGTATAAAGTTTGTCCAAGAGAAGTTAATAGCTCGAAAAATATGGATTTCCGTATGGACCAATCAGCATCAAGCTTTCTGGCAGCTATGTTGAATTTTTTATTTAATGGATTTTGATGCCCAAATTGGGCCTATATAGGTTTTTGGGATCGAGAAATTCAAATCTGGCATTTTCGAATTTGTTTTGATCGACGGTTTGGCTGCCATCTTGGATTCGTTTCACGCCAAATTTCCCCATAGTAAAGCAATTGGAAATTTAAAATGCCTTCTCCTCGGAAACCATTGGGTGGATTTGAATTATATTTTGCAGAAAGCATTGTTATGTAATAGAGATCTGATTTTGCTCAAACAACGCTGGTCGGCCAATTAGGCCGGCGGCCATTTTGGAGTTTGTAGTATTTCCGGAAACGTATTTTAAAATCTTCTCCTCCGAAACCACTTAGCGGATTGATTCAAAACTCATGAAATATGATCCGCTGAACCAAGTTTGTTTAAGGGAATTTGATTGGCTGAAAACTTGGGTAGCCATCTTGAATGAAGTAGTTTTCGTGAAAACGATTTCTTCTCCAGAACCTCTGAACGGATCGGGCCGAAATTTGGCTGATTAGGGACTTGAGGGGGCATTACATAATGTTCAAGAGAAATTGATACGTCAAAAAACATGGCCGCCATCAACCAATCAAAATTCAGCATGATTGGTGGGCTATTCTGTGGCGGCCATCTTGGTGACGTCATAACATACAAAATGGTGTTTTTACTCTGAGACTACTGGACTGATTTTTCTGAAATTTTGGGAATATTATGATGCATCATGGCCAGGTCAAACTTGATGAGAAGAGAGCGATATCTCCAAAACTCTGGCTGTAATTGGCCAATGACATATTTCGGCGGCCATTTTGAACTTTTTTATTTGAGGGAATTTGACAGTGGAAACTGGTAGACATGGGCAAAATTGTGTTCTGGTTTCAAATTTGCCAATTTTGAACGTGTGAGCCTAAGCAATCGGCGGCCATCTTAGATATTCCGTAAACCGAAATATCTCCATAGGCAATGCATGGGGAAATTTTTGAAATTTGAATCACGTTTTCTCCCAGAGTTTTAGGCTGATCTACTTGAAGCATGGTAGACTTCTAGAACTATGTAGCCCGCGTTTTTGACTAAACAAAATATATTTGGTCCATGAAGTTGTTTTCCCGAAAATCCTAAATATGTAATTTTTGGGCAGAGTGCTGAAACTTATACTTCTATGGGGCTCTGTGTTAAAATTCTGCATGTACGTAATTACTATATGCGCCCATGAATCGATGAAATAAAACCGTTAGCGAACTTATTAACGTGTCTGATATTGCAAATATGCGTACTGGCTTCTATTTCCGCGGTTTGCCGATCAATGACGCAATTCTAGGCCGATCGTCTCCGTGTTTGGTTTATCAAAGTCGGGGCTAGATTCCCTATCAAGAACCGTTTACAGAACTTGAATATCCCAAGCGGTTCCCGAGATATTACAATTTTCGCATCAAGATGCAATAATGCCATTCGAAATGCATTAACCAAAATGTTGTACATAGCAACAAGCGTTACTGCAGGGTTTTCACAATGAAAATGACGTTACAAAGCTTTTTTGGTGATGCTGATTCCGAATATCACAGTTTCGAAAGTGTCCGGCCATTTCTGTAACAACCAGGTGCCGGAGTTATACAAATCATATGTTTTTCAAGGGAGATAATTAAAATAAAATCAATATTTATTCATTTTAATTTTAAAACTTAAAATTACTATATGTTTCTAATGTTTAATACCTTACATATTTAGAGGAACTTAGCAGGTATAGTATGTTCTACATGTTAAATATGACACCGCCTTCCTTTCCTCTTCTTGTGAGAGGTACATAATTGTTTTCTATGTATACTGAAAAACTACCAGCTTGTGTACCACAGCGTATCACAAGAGTTGGTATATGGCCCTTATACATTAAGACCAACTACAACCCTAGCATTGGGGACTAGCTTATAAACGCCTTAAATATTACAACACACACCCAACTACAAACATTTTGCATTAATATCTTTACTGCCGTTATTGACACATTATTGTTTGTTATTCAAAACAGTATTCAACAATGGATAGACTGGGCAGATAAATAAGATTCCTACTGTAACGTCACATAATTCCATAAAATTAACAGCATTAATCCAACTTGATCAAATCTAAGAGGCTATTTAGGTTCTACGCCACCTATAGGAGGTTTTACGGAATTCCCTTATGACGTCATTTCCATGCGAGCGCAGACTTTATATGGTACGGCCAGCTGCTCACTGTTTTTTTTAGTAAACAACATTACACTGCCGCCGTTGACGCTACTCAAGGCCATGCAAATTGCAATTTTACGTCAGCTGTCCTGGTGAAGTTGACCGAATTGACAATTCTAACATCAAATACTATTTTACTATGCATTTTTAGAAATATATTATTGATTCTATGCACATTAGAAGGCAAAATACCACCGGATGGTATGTCAGAAACGCCCCACCCCATCAGTGCATGTGGGTCACGGTAGGCTATAGTACCAATACAAGCGGCTGCTTGATAGATAATGTTTACAAACGCACCCAAGATGGCTATATATGGTCCTACTGTCATAATGATTATCAGTGTGTGCATAGGCGAGAGAGGGGAGGGGTGGGGTGGGGGGGGGGGGGGAAGGTTTGGTAGGTGTGTACGTGCATGTGCATAGATTTTCGAAATTTGTTCTGGGGAAGAACCCTGTACCCCCATATTTAGGTTGGCTTTGCAACCCCCCCCCCCCCCACCCCAATCCCACCCTTGAGGTGGTGGGGGTGGAGGGTGGTGGACGGCATTAATTTCCACCTGCATCCCAGTAAATAAACAAGAGCCCAACGGCCTGTGGCGTTCACCTGGACCATTAGCAGTTGAACCATTTGGATTTAAATAGATATGATGGATAATTTTCGGAAAAAGATGGCCACAAAATTTACCAATCAAAATTCCGAATAGATATTCTAGCCTACCTTAATACGGTCACGGTAGCCAAATTTGATTTGAAATATGTCCGAGCAACTAAGGTGAATCAGCGTTTTGACAATTTATGGTAAATTTTTCATAAAACCTAAGATTTTGACCCAAAATTCTGAATGGAAGTTCTGGAGCCAGCTACCATAGCTGGTTGAAATCACTCAGAATGGTAAGGAGAAGCATTTTGACAATTTCCGCTACATTTTTTCATAAAATCTAAGATTTTCACCCCTCAAAAATTGATGAATCAAAATTCTGAAAGGAAATTCTGGAGCCTAGCGACCATTGGGTACTTTCAACCACATTTGTTTGAAATCGCTCCGAATGGTAAGGAGAAGAAGCATTTTGACAATTTCTGGTACATTTTTCATAGAATCTCAGATTTTCACCAACAAAATTGATGAATCAAAATTCTGAATGGAGCTTACGACCATAGGGTACTTCCAGCCAAATTTGGTTGATATCAGCCAAACAGTTAATGAGGAGTAGTGTTTTAAAACAAAAGTTGACGGATGGACGATGGACGGACGGTCGCTACAACATAAGCTCACTTGGTCTTTCGGGTGAGAAGGTGAGCTAACAATAATTAATTTCAATTTGATTATGAATTAATTAATCAATATGCAGGAAACCTACTCAGAGCATCTCATTTTCCAATTATTATAGGGGGAAGGGGCATGACACCCCTCCCTACACCCCACCACCATTGGGAACCGCACCCAGACCATGACTGCTTAGGTTGGACACACCCCATAATAGAATCTTAGATCCACCAAGACACAGTTGGTGAATTTACTATTAAACTCTCCAGACTTATTGTTATTTTCACAAATTGTGTGTTTTGTGTGGGGTTAGTGACAAAAAACAGAGGGTGGGGTATGGAGCATTAGGCCCCTAAAAGTTTTAGATGGTGTGTGGAGGGATATAGAGGGGGGTGGGGGGTGGGTGGGGGGTGGTGTGGGTGGTAGCTAAGACAATTTCTTTTCCTGGCAGCAACCTTGAGAATGTATAATAGTCAGTAAATAAAATAATACTAAATACAGTCATACACAGATAGCTGATCAGTACAGTATATTTTAATATTGAACTGGAAAAACATCTGAAATTTACAGAGTGAACATGGTGAGGCCATATGCTGTGGGCCAGGGGGCTGTGGGACCTGGCTCTAGGGCCTATCTGTTCAGCATTATCCTTGTAATGGTGAGGAAAGGTAAATTGACATCTTTCAAGACATATTACTACAGAAGCAAGTGTTGGCAATCATTAAGAAAATTTCAATTTTTTCACACAAAATGCACATTTACACTTTAGCGATCAAAAGAAGGCAATTTTTAAAATTTACATCAAATGGCTGGCTTGATTATGGAGCCAGGCATCTCAAGATCAATACAAATGCTGGCTTGATTATGGAGCCAGGCATCTCAAGATCAATACAAATGCTGGCTTGATTATGGAGCCAGGCATCTCAAGATCAATACAAATGCTGGCTTGATTATGGAGCCAGGCATCTCAAGATCAATACAAATGCTGGCTTGATTATGGAGCCAGGCATCTCAAGATCAATACAAATGCTGGCTTGATTATGGAGCCAGGCATCTCAAAATCAATACAAATGCTGGCTTGATTATGGAGCCAGGCATCTCAAGATCAATACAAATGCTGGCTTGATTATGGAGCCAGGCATCTCAAGATCAATACAAATGCTGGCTTGATTATGGAGCCAGGCATCTCAAGATCAATACAAATGCTGGCTTGATTATGGAGCCAGGCATCTCAAGATCAATACAAATGCTGGCTTGATTATGGAGCAAGGCATCTCAAGATCAATACAAATGCTGGTTTGATTATGGAGCAAGGCATCTCAAGATCAATACAAATGCTGCCTTGATTATGGAGCCAGGCATCTCAAGATCAATACAAATGCTGGTTTTGGACAATTTGGCCTTTAAAGTGTCAAAACTTACTCAGTTTGTTATATTACATATGTTACACTATGTTAAGAGACACAACTATGTTGATAAAAGTATAAAAGAAATAGGGAATTAGTCATTCTTGAGTAAGAGTAATTTCAATTAGCAATTCAAATTTTTACCAATTTATCCAATGTGGTAATTGAATTAGTACTGGTCATTGTTAAATTGAATCTGCTATCTAGAGCCAATAAATTTCCCTGTATGGGCGGAGTTACACCACTCTTTGCCTGGAACTTGCTTCCCCACATCTAATTTTCAGCATTTCCTGAGTGAATGGTAACATGGCTAGATACTCATACACCGCAGGTATACTCCACTCCTCTTTAAAATACAAATTGGTTTCTATTTTTGGAAAGATGTGGGGGCCATATGTTCAGCAATGTTTTAATATGGAGTGAGTGATTCAACACTGGCAATGCTACCTAATTTCTCTGAACCAATTCATAACATGACACATGCAGATGCACACATGTAATTATCAAATTCTAAAACATTTTGTAGAACTTACACTGTTTGCATACACTGAGGTAAACATTGATTGTTCTTTCTATGCTATCTACTTTATCAAGCATATGCCATCAGTCACCCATATTTTAAATGATGTAATTATTTAAATAATTAATTTTGCTATTAGCTGTAGATTGTTAATGCAGAATGTGAAGTGGAAGTGAGGCTCTACATGGATGGTTCTCAGTTTATTTTAACTACATACACACAATTTATGCAATAGCAGTTGGTATCATGTCTTGAGGCCCAATAAAATAAAAACCAAATCACATGCCCCTAGCAATTGAGGTAGGTAAATGTAGAGAATTATCTTTCATGGTGAAGCTTAGGGTTTCCTTTATTATGTTTTTGCTAGGCATAGCAAAATAAAGCTAGGAAAATAATAAAGCTAGGAAAATTCAATAAATTTTACAATCAGTCCAGTCTTTTTATGTAGAAATATAAACATTGCAATATTTTTGGAAGCAGGTAAATTGTATCCATTGTTGCAGGTACATGTAGGTAATGAATCCTAGACATCCATATACTTTTAGACATCCATATACTTTTAGACATCCATATACTTTTAAACCCTCAAGACATGTAGCTATTCATTAACATTTTCACTTCTGAATTCCCCTGGTCTCATTTTCAATGCTACAATACAGGAAACCTATTGAATATTTTGAAATTAATTTGACTGGCAGTTGTTGTTGGCAATGGCTTCCAGTCAAATTAATTTCAGAATATTCAACAGAATCGTAAAGAATATACTTTTTCATTTGTCGGTGAAATGGTTAACCAAATACACAATTAAACATGATCAATTAGTTAAGCTTATTTACTTTTATGCATATAGTAACCGTGACTTCCTCTTACAATCAGTGGTGCTGGCTTAGCTGGCCAATTGTCTACCCACCAGAAATTGCAGGACAAAATCCCTTTCCAACCCACTCTCCCCCAACCCCAATCCATCTCATCTGCACCTCTAAATCAGCGCCTGTATGTCCAAATTCGACACACCCAGCTGGTTATCATACTATATCTCCTGTGAGCTAGGGATAATTAAACTGACTTAAACAAAATGACAACACTGCTGAATATTTTCACATGAGTAAACTTAGACTAACACCCATCTGCTATCAGTGCCCCCCCCCCCCCCCCCAACGCCCACACCCCAACCAAACATGTACACAGTTATTGGCTCTCAATCGTCTAGAGGTATAATTTATCGCCATTCATACCATCATTAGAGTATTTACTTGAGCGAGAACAGCACAAATGTTGCCATTCACACACACACATTGACTGAATGAGCAAGCCATTTGATTCACGAATACTGGTTCCAACATGGTATGAAAGCAGGAAATAAATCATTGCCCTCAAATAAAGTGAAAATTGAATATATTTCGCCAAACAATTATTATTTATTGGATTAATGTGGTGTAAGATAAGATTTACAGCCAACAAGATCAGTGTTTACTTTTTCACGTCAGTGGCCGCTTGACGGCCAGGCTTACCCCGTTCTAAAAATAATGACGCAATGATGTCACGAAAAAACTCCTATAAGAGCTGGATCAGATAAGATTCTCGTCTTAGCGACCCCCCCCCCCCACCCCACCACCCCTCCTGCATCGCCGCTTGCGTCTATATTTATTATTATTATTATTATTATTATTATTATTATTATTATTATTATTATTATTATTATTTGAAAGTCCCCCTCTAAATCATAGACAATTTCTCTCAAACACGCGGACAAACTTACCCTCTACCTCATAAAACAACACACTGGCACGTACGCATGCACACACTTTTACCTACCATACAATAATTAAAGAATTAATTCCTATTTTGGTTATCCGTTTCCAAGAGTATTTTAGTTCCAAGATAGCCACACGGGTAAGCTTCTGAAGCTTTTCGCAAGAAGTAGCAGAAGCAGCTCAAGGCAGAGATATGGGGGATAGTGCGCTGTAACATAGTTATGGAAGGAAACGTAATAAGAAAATAGTAGAAGTAGGGCCACCAAAGGATATACAAGAAGAGCAATCATGTATTGCAGACCACCTCCCTCTATTTTCGTCATATTACAAATTAAACTAGAAAACATTTACTGAAGTAACTATAAATCTGCGATGACTGGACATTAAGGATTATCCTATGGCCTCTTCTTATAATACAACTGAACAGGTCTGGTGCTGATCGAATAAAAGCTCTAGGCGTAGTCACAGGTCAAATCTCCATACTTGAATTTCCCAAAGTTTACATTAACGGTCACATTGACCCCAAGCATAAAATAAGGCGTGTTTTCTGACATGCTCTTTGAGGTTGACTAATGAAAGGCAGGAAACTTAGGCCAAGCATGGAAGTTGAAAATTTGTACCCGTGAATGACCTTGACCCCAAGAGAAATATTCAAATTTTCATTTGAAATTATTTAAAACTCTCAATGCTCTAGAATCTGGCCAGGTTTGAGGAGAATCGGAAGAAAACTCTAGGAGAAAACGGTGTTCAAATATTGCTCCCATAGGTTTAGGCCTACTATGAGGATATGTGGCACTGGAAAGCTGATTTTTCAAAAACCGTTTGACGGAACAACTTTAAATTTGAGACCAACTAAAATCAATATAAGCCGGAGAAGTTTACCAAATTTCCAGTCAGAGAACGCAAGAAATATTTTGGAGGCCCCTTTTTTTGTCATCCCGTGTTCATGTCAGCAAAAAAACGAAAATTGGTACTTTTGGCTCCAAAATGTGCGCGTGGTCGCCATTTTGCCAAAGAAATTTCAGTATTTTCCATCTTGAGTTCATTTTTGCACAAAGAAGCGGTGGTATTTTTTACCCAAGTTTTCACATGACGGCCATTTTGAAAAAAAATATTTAAAAACAAAGGTCCTCCATTAGTAACATTCCAACCAAGCATGGTAGTGATCGGATCAAAACTCTAGATGTAGTCGCAGTTCAAATATCCATCCTGAAATTCCCAGTCATTCCCCATAGGGGCTTTTTCCATGCATTGGAAGTCAAATGTCTGGCGGCAATTTTGAAAAAAACAATCGGATGAAAAACTGTAGGAGAAGATGCGGTGCAAAGTTTTGGACGAAGAAGAAGAAGAAGAAGAAGAAGAAGAAGAAGAAGAAGAAGAAGAAAGATCCTGAGTTATTTAATAATCTGAGATTGCATCGCAGATTAATTATGATTTTTTCAGGTTTTCAAGTGTTTCACAAATTTTCTTTATGGATGCAAAGTTACTTCAGTAATGGTTCTCTAGCTACGACCAAGGGTCAGAGCATTTCGTATGTTAAAATTTGAGCCAAGTCTCCGAGATATCCATAGATCCGGAATTCATGTTTCACGTACGTATGCGCGGACGCACATACGCACAAACACAAATACAATAGGGGCCTACCCTCTTCCCATTACGGGATATGGGTGATACTATTTTTAAGTCAATCGATATTGTTTAGTATTGAGTCGAATACCTTTAGTAACCGTTACTATGTGGTGTGACTATATCAGAGACGCTACATCATAATATGTTGTGATTGCTTGCAGTACCTTACCACTGTGCCGATGGTGACCTGATGACAGCTCTGTCTGTGTGCATGACGACACCAGCTAGCATCGATGTAGATGATCTTGTAGATCATATGACAAATCAATCCAGGTCAGGAGGTATAGACCCAATCGTATCTCTGGCAAGAGCTAAAGTCTTCATCTTTTCTGGAAGTCGTGATACAACAGTTGCATCCGGTAAATCATGAATGACAAGAAGGGACAAGGGCAATGGACCTTTCTAGTTTTGGCTAAGCCCCGCCCACCGCTAGCGAAGCTCCACCCACACTTCGCTCGTGTTGGAATCAATCGATCTCTGAACGGCCTGACTATCAATGTCCAGAAAGCTACACAGGTAGGCTGCTGAATATTTTGAAACTAATTTGACTGGCAACAGCGCCCAGTCATATTAGTTTTAAAGTATTCAAAAGCATGTTTCTTAAATAGCAAAAACATACAATTCGTATAGCGTGTCGGAATATTAAATGTTAAAGACGGGCTTAATCGAATCATTCATGACGCCATGATTATGACGTCAGAAAACACGTCGCGTAGCTGATTATGACGTCATATTATTGAGTGTTGAATGGATTCATGAATTGCCGATTGCAGACCCCTGCTCTTCAGTTTTCGGTCACGTTTAAAAGGGTTTCAAATAATCCAGATTTTTTCGGATTGTACACATTTTCCATACCAAGGCAAGAGTTGTTAAATCCTAGTTTACATCACGCCCATTTGTGGTGTTCAAATTTGAGACACATCGAACCATAAGTTTCCGAGATATACATCGATCCGATTCAGGTTACGACATAATCATCGGTTATCATCCTTCAAGGTAACAGCGGTAACAGCTTTTATTGTGGTCTAATATGAGCCAAATTGAAAGCATCATTTTTTTAATATAGCCTACATCCTGCACACACGCACTCAAGCACGCACGCACACACGTACTCACGGACTGGAATACAATGTCTCTTTGCCGGTTGAGGGTAGTTAACGACTTTTATTAAGAGACAACTTCTATCGTGACTAATTAGGCTATACCTATGTTCCATTATGTGGTTATTAGAGACATTACCACTTTAAACCCTGAAATTCAAGTATCTAAATAATAGCAATTTATTTCCACTTTCTTCTAACCAAGTCTTCCCATTTTTTGGTCCACCTTTTTGTAAACAAATCTTTCGTTTCATCATTTTCCTCACATTTTAATACTTTGCGTCAATGATTGTGTTCTATATTGCATTGTTACATGCATCCAGAGCCTAAATAAGCCTATTTGGGGCCCATGGCTAATTTATTGTTGGAGCTGGGCAGGTGCCTTATCGGGTGTGTCAACTCGGGAACGGCTGTTGCTGTTGAATATATGGAAATTAGATCTTGCTAACTATCAGGTGTGAAACGGTGCACCGCTATGATTACGTTTACTAATATATAATATTACAGTATATTTGAGGCATAGCCTGGGTATTGATTTTGGATGTGGCCAGTGCCGAGGTTGGGTGTTCTAAGGCGGTTTATCCTCGCACCAGACCGGGTCGGGTATGTATGTGTGCGTGGGTGCGTGAGTGCGTGCGTGCGTGCGTGCGTGCGTATGTCGAGACAATATTCTTATAATGAAAATAAATAAATAAAAATAAAACCAAAATAAAACGTCCCGGATGACCAATGGGTGGAAGGCGCCCTTAGACTATGCCACTGCAGTGTGTCTGTTCTGTAAATGTCAACTAACTGCTTCTTCTTCACAGGTGTAGCTCACAAGATGGAAGATCTTTATAACTTCCTGATGTCCCACGGTAACATCAAGACGGTATACAATAAGCAAGCAGGCCATGTCTTTGTAAGTTACAACTATCGTGCGATAAATACTTCAGTTTAGACAGATCTGTTACTAATGTCTTTTGGCTCGCTTATTAGGATTACACAATCATGCAACTAGCCGGTAGGATGGGTGACAGTAGTTTGCTGTTCGTTAGCACCCAACAGCACCCGCCCCAATAGCCAGCCTGCGTTTCACCGCTGTCGCCCCAAAAGTAAAATAAAACAAAATGAAATAAAATATGGTACAAACGGTAAAAATTTAATAGTTTAACAGCCAAATTTGCTCGATATTTACATTTGGAAGTGATGGAGAGGCCAGCTGAGTGTATCCAGAGATCAAGATTGTCATGGGAGGACGTTTTTGCCGTTGCATGGTTAGCCACTTCCGCCAAACTGTGTCGCCAACCCCTCATCCGCACCCCCTCTCCCACCCGACATTCCCACCACATCCCACCCCGCAGTTGACAGCAAGCTTACGGGCCTCAATAAGCACCGGTTCGGACAATGCATGTAGCGCGCAAACTATGCGGCTGTTGATACAACAACTATGATATCTACTGCTTGCTATGAGTGGATGATAAGCTGGAGAGCTCTGCTTCACTACCCTGCTTCATATTCCTTATTAGGAGTTGCAAATACTATTTTCTTCTCTTGTTACTGTAATATATAACTATTTCTCATTCATTTATGCCATGTCGTCGCCTTTTCCGTCGGTTTCCCATCTGCTCTGCCCTCCTCTACTTAATTATCGGCAATTACCATGTAGACTAAGCGCATCACCAGCACATCATTGTCCCCCCTAGCAGACGTCGTTCACGTGTGTCATTCTACTCAAAACCAATTTGTTAAAATAACATGTACACATAGAACCGACTGGAATGTAAATGCTATCTGGAAAACTACGTGTCTCTATATCTCATCGTTTTCTTCCTCTTCTTTCTTCATTACAATTCGTACTTTGATGCCTTTAGAATGTTGACATGGTCGGCTATATGCTGCTTGCCTACATGTGTAAAGTGGTTAGCATTATGTATTGCAGCCTACAGACAGCTATGGGAACACATGTACGTCTACCAGCAGTCCATACATCGGTAACTGTAGCTATAATGCGGCTTATGATCTACTCAATCACATCTATGGAGGCGGGCTAATCAATCCGGTCACACGTGGCATGAACCTACAGGGCCAGGTACAGATCTTGAAGTGTGATTAGATGGATGGATGGACGGACGGACAGACGGACGGGCGGACGGACGGATTGATAGAAGGACGGACGGCCGCCTAGACGGACGGACGCCTAGACCGACGGACGAACGAACGAAGTGGGCGGATGTGTGAACGAATGGACGAACGAACGAACGAACGAACGAACGAACGAACGAACGAACGAACGAACGAACGAACGAACGAACGAACGAACGAACGAACGAACGAACGAATAAATCTTGCAACAATCCACCAATAAAAAACTGTATGAAGATTTGAGTGATAGTTAGAGTACTATTCTCGGAAAACAATCGTGTGGTACAAACGTCTGTATTTAGCAGCGTGCTAGATTTCCCTATACATACCATGCCCGTATGCTTATCAGCCATCATAGTTATGAGTCATGGCTGTTGTCAATATATGAAACTATATCATACCATAAGAAATATTAGTTACCCCTCTGGAATTTGTTTGAATATAGATTCTGTGACCATCTCAGTCACTTCTTCAGCACTAACTTTCCCGGAAAGGTAACTAATTTTCTTTATTATAAATTATCCTGGGATCGGGACTAACATTTTTGGAAACTTACACAATGACAGTTCAGTCAGCAATATCCTGCAAATCCTAATATAATACTATTCTTGAAATCACTCATTCTATTAGATTCATTGTCAATCGCCACTGACTTCCAACATGTGCCATATTATTAATAGACAGTAGACCAATGGGTGATTCCAATCTGTTAGTCAAGTATACGAACGTCACCCTCAATTACGTCACATGTCTGATGACTTCGCAATCATAATAATTTACAGAAATACTCCATCATGAACGTGGAATAGTCCGCCAGTTGTACAAATTGTATCACTTTACTATTTAATAATCATTCTGTTGACTATTTTGAAACTAATTTGACTGACGTGATCTCTATTTTTTCCTTATATTCATAAGCTCTCTGTGAATCTATATTCCTTCACTATAATGTAATATCCCTGAGAATATATTCCTTCCTTATATCATTATTTCACCGTGAATCGCTATTCCCCTCCTCTAGTTAAATTCGATACCATCCTTATACCAGAATCTCTCTGTCATTTTCTCCTTCCATATATCATAATTTCCTGGTGAATTTCCTTCACAGTTTCTGTTATTTGACCAGAGTGAATTTCTCAGGGACGTCAACACATCGTCAGTCCTGAATGCACACCGTCAAACATTGACTACTACACGTATGTCCTATGCCTTTATGTCAATAACTGTGCCTTGAATGCTATGATTGCTAGACTACCTAAGCCTACATCAGCATAAGACAATTCACTTTTCCAGAGTACCCATCCATCATATGACGTCATAATGAACTGCGCGATGTGTACAATGACATCATAATGAATGACGTCAGGAATGACGTCTATAAGTACGTCACGAACGCATATTTGAAGACGGTCTATGCGTTGTTGTACAAATTGTTTGCTTTTACTATTTAATAAATATTCTGTTGAATATTTTGAAACTAATTTCACTGGGCACAGTCAAATTAGTTACAAAATATTCAACAGCTTCCCTGTATTGTTTTCAGGAAATTAATAGCTAGGGCGAGGTGTGGGTGGAGCTCAGCTGGTGATAGGCGGGGCATAGCTAAATATGGAAAGGTCCATTGCTGCCCATGGCAGCAAAAGCGCCCAGTCAGATTAGTTTCAAAATATTCAACATAATGTTTATTAAATAGTAAATCCATCAAAGACATACAATTCGCACACATGATAGACCTTTAAATGTGTATGTCGGAGCTAGATACTAGGTCATTGAGTATGCACTTCAATTGTGACTTCAGCCTACGTGTCTCGTAATTGATTATGACGTGTTATACTTGAGTGACAGATCGGATCCATCCATTGTCATATTACGACCACGCCACCAGAATGACAATATAGGGAAAGAAACGTCAGAGTAATGGCATAGTATGCTACAGGTATGACATCACAAAGTCTTTTAACTAAAACAGAAGCACCATTTACCAGTGTGCTAACGTTTTAATTCCTACCCCCCTCCCCCCCCCCCCCCTCATCCATAAAGGAATCCTAGCAAGACAAATAAGTTGAGATTCACCTTTCCAAGTTTACCATCGATCATATGACGTCATATGACGTCATAATCCACTATTTGACGTGGAGGATGACGTCATAATCATGACGTCATGAATGACTCGATAGAGCCCGTCTTAAACGCTTAATAGTCAGAATTGTATGTTTTTGCTATTTAATAAACTTGCTGTTGAAGATTTTGAAACTTATTTGACTGTGCACTGTTGCTGCCATAGGCAGCAACAGCGCCCATTGAAATTAGTTTCAAAATATTCAACAGCTTACCTGTATAGTTTTCTAGAAATTGATAGTCGGGGAGTTCAGGGATCGATCGATCCCTGCACGAGCAATGTGTGGGTGGAGCTTAGTTAGAGAGGGGCATGAAACTGGAAAGGTCCAGTGGCATAGAAATGATCCAATGATCTGCCAATCTTCTTGTTCAAATTGATGTCACAAAAATTCATCTAGAAATAAGAATTCATATATATTTCTACTTTTTTTACCTAATCTAAATTTAGAACATATGACTCACTGGAAAAAGATCATTTGTACTTGAATGACTTAGCTATTAAACACTTGAGCTGGCCAAATCGGCTTCTCCAACAGTCTTGAGGTATGCCCAATTGCAGACTACAAGAAGACTATGTTTGAAAAAATAGGAATGACTCGATAACGCATTAAATTTACCAGTACATTACTTTACTTAGATCGAGGCTGTTTTTCGCAATATGATAAAGAGATAATGTCATATTCCTCTCAACCAACTTAGATCGAGGTTGTCTTCACAGTTTACTGCAGATTATTCATCGTAATTGGGATAATGATACCACGAGCCATATTTACGAACTGTTCTTCATTGAATGTGCTTAGAGCTAACATGTTTGACAAGTTACCATTCTTCCTTAATGGCCCTTTCTAGTTTATCCATCCATCATAATGATGTCATGAATAACGTAGATAAGTACGTCACAGACACTTAATTAAAGACAGACTAAGCATTGCTGTACCAATTAATGTCTTTACTATTTAATAAACATTATGCTGAATATGTTGAAACTAATTTGACTGGGTGCTGTTGCTGCCTATGGCAGCAACAGCACTCATTCAAATTCGTTTTAAAATATTCAAAAACTTACCTGTATAATTTTCTGGAAATTGATAGTCAGAGCGTTCAGGGGTCGATCGATCCCAACACTAGCAAGGTGTGGGTGGCGCTTAGCTAGAGATGGACGGGACATATTAAGAACTGGAAAGGTCCGATGATATATTATCCACTTAAGATGTGCATGCGTATCCATTATTGATGCCCAAACCATCTTTGGTTGTTTGAGTCTCGGTTAATAGGGCGCAAAATGCTCCTATCTCACCAGGGACGCATTCGTCAAACAGAAATACGACTACAGTTCGTTTCCCCCGTCTTTATACGTATGTAATGTTGATTGCATACTGCATCATGGGCCTTTAGCTGTGATCCAGAAATATGAAGAGTGGTCGTCCTTGCAAAACTGGCTGATCATTGGCCGTCAGATCAACTGTTTTAGGGTATCGTAGCTTTGAACGGTATAGTTTGAACATTGGAGTAGAATAAAGGCTGGCTATTTTAATAGGAAATCCAGGTAGAAATTAATATTCACCAGAGTGAGATTTCCCTGTCTCAAATTCGAGGCAACTGCCCAGCTGTTGGATATTTTGAAACCAATTAGACTGAAGCATGTTGTTTCCATAGGTTGGTAAACTATTCATCACGATTGTCCTTATATCGTAAGTAATTTCTCGTTTCTTCACGTGATAGAAAATAACATGGCTGGTGCTATAATTATTGCTGCTGCTGATAAGGTTAGCAGTGTAAGCAGAAATCCTCGTTTTAGCTATGTCCCGCCATCTTTAGCGAAGCTTCACCCACAGTTCGCCTGTGTTGGGATCGATCGATCCCTGAACTCTCTGACTATCGATTTCCAGAAAGCGATACAGGTAAGTTGTTGAATATTTTGAAACTAATTTGACTGGGTGTTGTTGCTGCCTATAGCAGCAACATCGCCCAGTCAAACTAGTTTCAAAATATTCAACATCGTGGTTATTAAATAGTAAAGACATATGATTTGTACAACCTGACGGACTATTACGCTTTTAAGACAATATCGCTCAGTCAAACTAGTTTCAAAATATTCAACATCGTGGTTATTAAATAGTAAAGACACACGATTTGTACAACCTGACAGACTATTAAGCGTTTAAGACAGACTAAATCGAGTCCTTCATGACGTAATTGATTATGGTGTCAGCCTACACGTCACGTAGTTGATTATGGCGTCATATGATTGACTAAGAAACTGGAATCCTGCATTGAGATAGATATCTTAAAGCCACAAATAAATATATCAATATATAAATATGCAGTTGGACAGAAAGAAATATGAATGAATATTAAGAGAAAGCCCTTTACATATGATTACTGTATTCTGTGGCTGTAGTAGCAGAAACATCCTACAGCTGCACTCAGTCCTTCATTTTTTCCCACTGTGTCTTGTCCTCAGCCAAAATCCTTAGCTTCCTCAGGTCCATTCTTGACTTGAGTGTACCGAGTCCTGCTTTCTTAAGGTCACCTCATAGCACGATTAGCAGATTTATGCAATGACGTCATCTCCTGGCTTTGTATTTGCTGGCTCTGAGTAGAGCGAATTCCAAGGCTCTGTGCTGGTGTCTCTTCTGGCATCCTTAGCACATGGCCAAACATGGACCAGCTTTGCTGGGCGACGTATTACAAATCTTGTATAGTGCATCATTGAAAATTATGCTGTCTGGCCATCGGTGTCCAGTGATAGTGCGTAGGTGTTTGTGGTGGCAGGCATCAAGTTTGTCTAGAGCTGCCTTTTGAGCTGCCAAGCTGTTGCAGTTATACAGCATCAAGGATACACAGGTTGCATTGTATAAACGTAGCCTTTTATTCAATATGTATAGCAAAAAATGTGGCTAAATCTGTAGGTAAATAAGCTCTTAGCGTGGGAATCGGTCTAGCTGAGGATGTAATGGCTGGGAAAAATGTTAAAAGAGTATTAAAATCGAGAGCGCAAGGTGTTGCCAGGTCTTTGATACTGGAAGCTATAACAGCAGTGCGGGGTGGTTTAAGACCACCTCAGCCTAAGCATAAAAAGAGGAATAATGCAGGTAATGCTCAGTCAATGCGTGCGATACTAAAGAGGAAGGGTCGCAATAGATGTCAGAGAAAACACACAGATATCTTTAATTAACAAAAAAACCATGGAACTTAGCCAAATATGCGAGTGCTCGAAGAGCGAATTAGACATTTTTCACACATGTCCCATAGTGACAACATTGGAGTCTGCAAAATGGGAACAGTTTCAACCTGTATCGAGTTTATCAGATAGTGGTCCGATCGAGTTTTACGTCAGTGGGTCTGCTGATAGATAGGATAAGATGATAGTGCCTGCGAATAATCTTATGCATACGATGGTCTCACAAATGTGTCAGTGTCTCAAACGAAAATTACGCTTACCATTCATACTTTGAAACATTGCTTAATTATGGGAGCGATGCTGCATCCTCGCATCTACAACTTGTCGGATGGAAAATAGATGACGCTGGCGAATTTGATAATATCGCCGATACTAACTTAGGATTTCAAGCTCGCAGAAAGATGATGGCTGAAAGTAAAACAATGCAATTAATGGTTGCATACACAGCGATATGTTTGTGCAGTACCAATTCCTGCTTGGATCCATAGATTTAAGAGTATGTCTACAGCGGAGTAAAGATCTCGTCGCCATTATGGCTGCAGTAGGAGTGAGGCCTAAACTGAAATATTGGCAGCTAACTTGTACAGAAAGTTATTCCATCAGCAGATCTGCTAGTGGCACACGCGGTTACTCTGAGACAGACGCGCATGAAATATACTATTAAAAGGGTAGTGTGTAAGACATCTACATCACCTAGTGGTGCTATGAGCATTGATAGAGATAATATATTTATTGGACAGCTTTCTACTAGAGTATCATTCACTTTTGTACCGAATGATGCGTATAATGGGGTGGTACAAAAAGTCTGTTCAAGTTTGATAACAATAACACTACCTACCCTACATGTTATATAAATGAGAAGAGGTTGCAACATCACCAATACTGGCTTCGTTTAGCGGCGACATTTACTCAGATGCTTATTTCTCACTATTCAGTGGTACTGGGGCGTTATTCAAAGACCGTGGTTACCTGATAAATAAGGCCCAGGTCAGACATGGAACCACACTGTTCGCATGGGATTTTATGCCAGATCTAGCTGATTCAGAGCATAACTACCCTACATGCACTGGTTCGTTAAGAGTGGTCTTCCATTTTGCTCAGGCTCTTCCGCTACAATCAACGTAGTTTTCTATGCTGAATTTGATAATGCAGTAGAAATTGGATCAAACTTTAACGTATTAACAGATTATTAAAAAATACATTGAATGCATTTGAAATAGAGGATCTATTATTCGGTGACAATAAAATGCGCGAACACTTTCTCGGTGTTGTTCCAATTGACAATGTGCCCATGCATATTAAATATCACCCGGCTTCATTAGCAATAAACACACATCCCAGTAATAAATCCGGACAACATTGGGTGGCAATTTATTATACTATAAATCAAAATGCTGAATACTTTGATCATTATGGAAGATGCCCTTCAGACGGAAGAATGATATCAAATGTGCAAAATGGATGCCATGCACATGTTTAGTATTTCAACGATGTACGTGTTCGCATTGACGACTACATGCAGCTATTATTGCATATATTTCTTATATCATCGTTCGAGAGGTGTACAAATAAAGCATATATTATGGGCGCTAAGAAACAGAGACAAACATTATGCTATAGTGAAACGTTTGACGCGCAGGATTCTGAATAAACAGAGAAAATAAAAAGATCATGCTTAATGTATAATTATTTTTCTGCTATGTTTTCTTTAGGAAAATAATTATTGCGAATAAATGTTGTTAATATTTGTTTATCATAAAAATGTATCGTCTTATAAGTGTCAATAAATACATTTATTTTTTAAAAAGCTATTATTTCTTTGTGTTCCCTTACCAACCTCCTCTATCATCCCTCCACCACCATCCCCAATTATCACCATTTTTGGATACGCGCCGATGGAAGAACAAATTTTAACATGAGCACATACCGATGATGGCTAGCAAACACTGTCATGCTAGGTGCGCGTGGCACCCCACAATGATCAAAATTAATACACTATTTAATCTCATACGCATGAATTATTGACTATGCCAAAATGGTGGATTTAACATCTGAATGCAGGAAACCGTATGACGTGTTCTCATCCGTAATTGAATCCTGTGTATCAATGTCACATGTATCAATTCCAGTTTCTATAAAAGGCAAATGCCAATCAAATGGATATGGTGTGAAGAAATGGATTTTGTACATGCAATTGTCCGCATAGTTATGTTTTGAAATCTGATGATGTTAATTTTAAACGGTGGAAAAAAAACACATGCCCAAAATCAGGGCGTGTTCAGATTGTAAAAGCTAGTTTTACTGACAGTGTTAATATTTTAGCTATAAAAGCAAAATGCGCGCATTCATCTTTTTGAATTTGCAAAGTGGAAATGGAAAATAAATCTCTAGTATGCGATTGCTGGCGAACAATCCAGTCTATACCGATTAAGTGTGGATGCATAGAGTGGAACAGACATAACGAAGTACCGGTTCAGCAGCCATTTAAAAATGTAATGCGTGAAATCCAGAACT
The DNA here is from genome assembly GCA_034401795.1 of Chaetoderma sp. LZ-2023a. Lineage (NCBI taxonomy): Eukaryota > Metazoa > Mollusca > Caudofoveata > Chaetodermatida > Chaetodermatidae > Chaetoderma > Chaetoderma sp. LZ-2023a. Next base: position 12,711,780 of record CM067375.1, read on the forward strand.
GCTGGAGAGACTATCTAGTGGAACTGGATGAACGTAATTACAACAAATGGGTGCATACGAAATATCAACTTCGTTATGATTGTTGCGCATGCATGTGGTGAGAGAAAGAAAGAAATTACCGATTGCAAAATAGAGATTAAACATTTTCAACTATGCAAATAAAAAAAATTAAAATAGGCCTCTTTTTTAAGGGGCCACCATAAAAAAATTATGTTTCATACATACACAGCATATGCACGCATTTATACAGGTGCATAGAAGACACACGCACACATGCATACATGGTGTATATGCGAAGGGAACAAGGAGTACATACATGGGTATGCATAGAGGAGAACAGGCACACGCATGGCGCTATGCGCATGAGGGAATGCCCAGTTCATGTGAGTGTGTGTTGGTGCATGAGGTGTATGTGTGTGATTGAGGGGTGAATACGCGATAGAACGTAGGACACCCTTATGCTGTGGAAGACGGTTCAGAACCAGATTCCAACGAAACAAGCAAGTAGTGTTCTACCACATATTCCACGGTGAGGTGAATAATGATACGCCTCTCATCATGGTCATGCATGGTTTCATACCTTAATATACCAATGCCATTATTAGTTCTCACTGTAGCCGCAAGATCATAGGCATGGTCTAACATCAGCGAAGCTGACCTTAAAGTGTGTGAAGCATCCATGTTTAATGTTAACATGAGCAATGCGGTGCACGAAGGAAAAAACATTTTATTTATTCATAATAGTCAGTTCAGGAATGACTTCACGGTAATCAGGAATCAGTACAGAGTTGTCATCACTATAATTTACGTTTTGTAATGCAATGTCATTATGTTCATCAGATGCACACATTTGTGGAATTGTAACGTCGGGATGATAGCACGTAGTATCCATAAATATAAGGTTATCAACATGTTCATCAGTTGAAAATGGTAGATCCACGTTTAATCCAGCAACATCAGAGTCATGCATCTGCTGCAAAATCACATTAACCACAATTTCGACTCTTCATCCTCATCACTCATCCTCATCATCATAGATCTCGATTATCTGATCCCCTCTTAAAACTCTATTATTTTTACCTACTAACATTCAATTTTTACACCCTATTCATACCAAAATCACAAAATTTACATCATTTTATTCTAATGCATTATTATTTCTACCGGCTGGACATTATTGTTCTCACAGACAATAACATACAGAAAATAGATTCTCAAAAAGGCGTGGGCAGCTGGACATCACTGTTCCAGAACGATGGGTGGCTGGACGTCATTGTTCCAGTTCGCGGGCGCTTGAACGCTTGGTGGCTGGATGTCATTGTTCTCGAACGCTGGGCGGCTGGACGCCATTGTTTAGCCCTACTTCTTTTGTTCTAGAACAATAGCGTCCAGCACCCGCCATAACTACTGGCATAGAGGAACAATGGGTAGGATTTTCCATATGCTATTGAGGAGCACAATGGGTCGCAAATTGGGGGTGGGTGGGGTCCAGGCGGCCTCTTGGGCATGGGTAGTGCGATAAGGGTGCCTTGGCCTACAGCGTCGATGGGAAGGTGGTGTATAAAAGCCGAATTAATTAGGCGCGTGATCGGTTTTGAGATAATGTCACTTGCATATTTGAATAGTTCATTGCTCATGCCATCGGGTCCAGATGCACGTACATTTTTCATGGCTTTAAGTGCCTTCTCAACTTCTGCTGTTTCAATTATGTTCGTAATTAGATGAGCGTATTTACTTTCTAAACGTGTATATCCGGGTTATTAAAATCTAATAAATATAACACATTTGTCTAGGCCTATTTAAAATCGGGATAGGCCTTTCTATTGCTATGTAGACCACTATATGATTGATTTATCAGAAACAATTTACTGAGAGAGATTTTGTTGGAATCTTGTTCCAGTCATATTGTAGGTTAAATGGACTATTTCTATCCCGAAAATCTACTGATTTCTGACAAGTCCATGTTTGTTCATACACTTGCAGATGGTACAACGTCTATGTGGGATATGATGGCTGATATGTGGCGGCATATGTGGGGTCTCACAGACCCGCCTACAGGAGCTGGCGTGACAACCACAACACTCGGTATGCCACCCCAGAATTCATACTCCATCCTATCTATCAAACGAACATATAAAATTATGCTTCCTGGTCAATCATTCTAAATACGATTACTTGTCAGGATAGATCTACAATTGATATGTTTCAATAATATAACCATGTTAGAAACTATGTCGTCGTCGTCCTCGTCGTTGTTGTTCCCATTCCTCTTCCTGTGATGTTGATGTGGTTCTGGTTGTGGCGGTGGAGGCAGCGTCGACGGCGGCGGCGGCTGCTGCTCCCTCTCCTGTTGCTAGGATTGTTGAAGAAGTTGTCGTTATTCATTGTGCAGGATCTGGTTCATCTCTCGCACACAGCGTAGCTGGGCTAGATGACATTGGTTTTGCTTACATTCCCTCTCGATGCGCTAATTCACGGACAGGTAAGAGATTATCGGAAACGTGGGTTTATGTACTTACATTTGACAGGTGGATGGCGTCCAGTTTTGAAACAATGTAGCTAAAGGTAGAGTTGCTGTAAATATATTAATTATGTTATATTAAATATTACGTATTAAACTAATCAGTCAACCGTTCTTATTCCGCCAGATGCTACATAATCGACCTTTCCAGTTTTAGCTATGTCCTGCCCACCTCTAGCTAAGCTCCACCCACACCTCGCCGTGTTGGGATTGATCGATACCTGAATGTTGTAACTATCAATTTCCTGAAAACTTTACATGTAAGCTGTTGAATATTTTGTAACTAATTTGAGTGGGTACTTTTGCTGCCTATGGCAGCAACAGCGCCCCGTCAAATCAGTTTCAAAATATTCAACAGACTTTTTATTAAATAGTAAAGACATACAATTCATACACCACCACATAGTCCGTCTTCAAATACAAGTTAGTGACGTACTTATCTACGCCATTCATGACGTCATAATGCCGTCATTCATTATGATGTCATTCTATGCGTCACGTAGTTGATTATGACGTTATATAATGGATGGATAAACTGGAAAGGTCCATCGTGGCAGCTGCTTAAAGTTATCATAAAGCAATATTTTATTAGATATATGTTTGGTGGGTTTTTTAAAAACTATTTTTTTAAATTTGTTTAGTTCGCTAACAATTTTGTAAACACGCGGATTACTTTGAGAACAGATTGATTATCTCTGCCTTAATAAACCACAACTTTCAATCAAATTGCTCCAAATATCTTCGGATTCTTACTTCCTTTGTTTGGTTATGGGATAATAATATAAATTAGATGGGTCGCTTTACGACACAAAGTCATTTAAATAATTGTATTTTTTGTTTATTCCGTAGCCTGCAAGTTGCATATTGCCTTCCATGGATGCCTTATGGGCAGGTACGTCAGAACTTTAATCAGCGACACAATCAAGATATTGAAAATGTACTCCATTTTTAACAAATTTATTGAATGGATAAATTCAGTTTTAGCTATGCCCTATCCCCAGCTAGACTCCACCCCCACTTTTCCCGTGTTGGGATCAATCGATCACTGTACTCTCTGAATCTCAATTTCCATAAAACTATACAGGTAAGCTGTTGAATCCGTTGAAACTAAATTGACAGGGCGCTGTTGCTGCCTATCAGTCAAATTAGTCTGAAAATATTCAATAGAATGTTTATTAACCCTTTAATGACTAAATTTGTTCCAAAAATTTTAATATTTACTTATTGGATGTCCATTTGCAGGCCAAGAGAAGACTATTTTAGAAAATGTACCACTGGAATGACTGGCTCGGTTATCGAGCCAGTCATTCCAGTTGTAAATTTTCAAAAATGGTCTTCTCTTGGCCTGCAAATGGGCATTCCTCAAGACCCCAACTAGTAAGCGTTTGTGACGGACTATATATCGCCTCGTTCATGACGTAGTTGATTATGACGTCATGATTGACTGAGAG
>CM067375.1:12716251-12763067 GCA_034401795.1 Chaetoderma sp. LZ-2023a
TGATTGACTGAGAGACGTGGTTCCTCCATTGGACCTATAACAAGCGCACAAACTGATGCCGTTATATCTACGTGTTTGCAAGCAATATCCTACTTTCGCCCACTCAGTCCCTTGCTGCCTTTGTGACATGAACTGCGTCCACAACTGTTCACGAGACTACCTACACACCTCAGAAATATCGTAATACGTTTCCGAAACAAACTAAAACGTACTGTTGAATATTTGGAACTTAAATTGATTTAAAGCCGTTGCTGGCTAAAGCAGCTTCCAATCAAATTAATTCCAAAATATTGAACATACAATCTGTTTAAAATTGTACTAACTAACAAACATGTATTTGTTTTTAAATCATCTGGCCAGAATAGCCAAGTGAGCGTATGCCGTGGTGACCGTCCGTCGTCCGTATGTCCGTCCTCTGGCAGTCGACAATTTTTTTCTTAAACTAGTTCTTCTCAAGAACCGCTGGGCCGATTTCAATTATATTTGGGAGGAATCATCCTTAGTGCGCAGACACCCAAGGCCAATTTGGCCGGCGGCCATTTTGGATTTTGTCCGATTTTTATAAGCAGCTATAAATTCTTCTCCTAAACCGCTTGGGAAATCGATTAAAAATCATGAAACATCAATTAGGGCACGAACTGAACCAAGTCTGTTCAAGGGAACTTGGTTCCCCAAATGCTTTGGCGGTCATTTTGGATGAGCTAGCTTTCGTGAAAACAACTTCCCGAGAACCGCTGGACGGATCGGGACGAATTTAGGACGATATGGTCATGGGCTATGGTTCATGAAAGTTTGTTCAAGGGAAATTGATACGTCGAAAAACATGGCCGCCATGGACCAATCAAAATCCAGCGTGCTTGGTGGCTATAGTGGATTTTTTTATTTGATGGATTTTGGTTTTATATATACCTTTGGGTAGGATTTGGTACTTTCGAGATGTCGGATAAACGGTCTGGCGCCAATCGTGAATCATTTTCCCACCAAAAAGTCCTAGACTCATGCAATGGAAAACTTAAATTGTTTTTTCTCGAGAACCTCTAGGCTGATTTCAAGTATATGTGGGGAGAATCACCCTTTTTAGCATATACAATCACCTTTGTTCAAGCGAAACCGGCGGCCATCTTTGACTTTGCCTGATTTTGATAAACGTCTTTTACTGCGAAACCATTTGAGGGATTGATTTGAAATTCATGGAACATTATTTAGGGCACCAGCACAACCAACTTGTTCGTGGGAACTTGATTGGCCAAATACTTAAACGGTCATCTTGGATGACCTAATTTTGGGATTCATTATTGGGAACTAAGGGTCATTATAGTTTGTTCAAGGGAAATTAAAATGCATGGCCACCGTCGACCAATCAGATTTCAGCATTTTGGCGGGAAGATTGACATTTTTGTGTTTGATGGATTTTTAAGCCGAAATTGGTTTTGTTTATGTCTTGTGGTGTGATTTCAAATTTTCCACTTTCGAAACAGGTTGGTGACCATTTTGAATATTTTCCTGCCAAAAACTCAAATAGTAAATCCATTGAAAATTTTTATGTCTGGTAGGACGCATCCTTTTTGCAGTTCTGGCCAAAATCTTTGGGTTCTAATTATAGCCGATGGCCTTTCTAGTTTAAATGCCGATGATCGAGGTGAGTGATACGGGACACGAATATCTTGTTTGTTTTGGAAATATTTTGACATATTTATGAGCCTACTATGCTTGGCATATGGAGTCAAGGGGTTGATATAACGCAGGTAATCTTTCGACATTCTGTCTTCAATACCACCATCTTTGGTCACCAAAGGCAATCCATATTCTTCTGTTATTTATCACATTCCGTGCTATATAAGATGCTCGCCTCAGACAGGTGCGTATAAATTCTGTTTTACACTGGGCAGATCAGAAATTGGTGATGTATTTGCTCGTCACGCGGGATACAATGACGTGGGAGAACTAAACAACATCATCATCCTCTATCCACAAGTCGTGCCGAACCCAGCCGTATCAAACCCCAATGGATGCTGGGATTGGTGGGGTTACACTACCCCGAATTATGGCAAGTATCGCCCCTCCCCGCCAATTTCAAACAGAGTTGGTAAAATAGTTAATCTCGAGACTATTGAGATAGCCGTGTTTGTCTGCCTGTCTGCCTGCCTGCCTTCCTGCCTGCCAGCGTGCCTGCCTTTCTTCCTGTCTGTCTGTCTGTCTGTCTGTCTGTCTTCTGCCTGCCTGCCTGCCTGCCTGCCTGCCTGCCTGCCTGCCTGCCTGCCTGCCTGCCTGCCTGCCTGCCTGCCTGCCCACCCGCCCACCCACCATTCCATCCGTCTGTCCGTCCGTCTTGCCGTCCGTCCATCCGTCTATCTGTCTGCCGGCCTGCTGCGCCTGGTAACCCATCTGCCCGCCCGCCTGCCCGCCCGCCTGCCTGCCTGCCTGCCTACATGGCTGCGTCACTTAGCTCGTGCGTGTGTCCTCTGTGCGCGTGCGTGCATACGTGCGTATGTGTGTGGGTAATTGCGCAATTGTGTGGGTTTGGATGGGTGGTACACGTGCTCTATGCTACAATCACCTGTCTGAAATTGAATAATCCATAGTCACACAATATTCTCCATAGGACCGTATTCTTTAGTCACGCTATTGTCCATCAGAACTAAAGCACGCTGGTGAGTTACGCCATGCCCCTCGATGTGTGTGAGCTACACCATGCCCCTCGATGTGTGTGAGCTACGCCATGCCCCTCAATGTGTGTGAGCTGCGCCATGCCCCTCAATGTGTGTGAGCTACGCCATGCCCCTCAATGTGTGTGAGCTACGCCATGCCCCTCAATGTGTGTGAGCTACGCCATGCCCCTCGATGTGTGTGAACTACGCCATGCCCCTCGATGTGTGTGAGCTACGCCATGCCCCTCAATGTGTGTGAGCTACGCCATGCCCCTCAATGTGTGTGAGCTACGCCATGCCCCTCAATGTGTGTGAGCTACTACTACTACTACTACTACTACTACTACTACTACTACTACTACTACTACTACTACTACTACTACTACTACTACTACTACTGCTACTACTACTACTACTACTACTACTACTACTACTACTACTACTACTACTACCACTACTACCATTACTACTACTACTACTACTACTACTACTACTACTACTACTACTACTACTACTACTACTACTACTACTACTACTACTACTACTACTACTATCACTATTACTATTGCTATTATTTTTACTATTATTACTACTACTACTACTACTACTACTACTACTACTACTACTACTGCTGCTGCTGCTGCTGCTACTACTACTACTACTACTACTACTACTACTACTACTACTACTACTACTGCTACTACTACTACTACTACTACTACTACTACTACTACTACCACTACTACCATTACTACTACTACTACTACTACTACTACTACTACTACTACTACTACTACTACTACTACTACTACTACTACTACTACTACTACTACTACTATCACTATTACTATTGCTATTATTTTTACTATTATTACTACTACTACTACTACTACTACTACTACTACTACTACTGCTGCTGCTGCTGCTGCTGCTGCTGCTGCTGCTACTACTACTACTACTACTACTACTACTACTACTACTACTACTACTACCACTACTACCATTACTACTACTACTACTACTACTACTACTACTACTACTACTACTACTACTACTACTACTACTACTACTACTACTATCACTATTACTATTGCTATTATTTTTACTATTATTACTACTACTACTACTACTACTACTACTACTACTACTACTACTGCTGCTGCTGCTGCTGCTGCTACTACTACTACTACTACCACTACTACTACTACTACTACTACTACTACTGCTACTACTACTACTACTACTACTACTACTACTACTGCTACTACTACTACTACTACTACTACTACTGCTACTGCTACTGCTACTGCTGCTACTACTTCTACTACTACTACTACTACTACTACTACTACTACTACTACTACTACTACTACTACCAAATATATTAAATTAGTTACGTACGTGTCAAAATGCATTTGAATATTTTGAAACTAATTTAACTTGAAAGCAGGTGTTAAGGCAACACGAGCTTCCAGTTAAATTGGTTTTAAATATTCAACAGCTTAGATATAGAATTACTGTACAAATGAAATACGGAGATTACAGCTTCAAATGGGTGAAATGTGATAATTTTTTTGATTTGGTGGTCCCTTATTTTGGGTGCCCTTTGGCTGTAGCCTCGTTAGCCTTTGGCTTAATCCGCCTCTGTCTGTGTATAATGCTTCAGGGAGGAATAGGAAGGCTGTATCTGCACTAGTATAATATATATACATATATATATAAGTCCTTCACAATTCACAGACCTAAAGACAGGACCGCAAATACTGGCTGTGGATAACATGATCAACAGAATGATTGGCTGAGAAATCATTCAATGAACAACGTTATACCGATATTGATATCATTTATATTACAGTAGACATAACACAACTTGCCTAGCATATTTTTTGTGCGTTTGTTTTTATTCGCCCGTTTGACTGCAATTCAGCTGGTCACCATTCATTAGCATTTGAAAACAATATTACTTTGCATCATAGATTGGCAACAGAGAGATCTATTTCTACTTGTCCAGTTCTAACTATGCCCCGCCCATTTCTACCCATGCCCCGCCCATTTCTACCTATGCCCAGCCCAGTTCTAGCTAAGTGCCGTCCACTTTTTACGTGTGTTGGAATCGATTTGAAACTTTGAAACCCGAATTCCCGGAATTTATATCCCAAGATAACTATACAGGTATGTTGTTGCATATTTTGAACAGTAATTTGACTGGGGGCTATTGCCGCAAAATCTGACATTCAAATTAGTTTTAGAATATTGGACAAACTATTTAACAAATTGTAAATTCATCAAAGCCGTACACGTACATTTTGAGTTTCGTGACGCCATTTTGATTGTGACATTGTGACATCAACTAACATGTGCTGTATTTGATTATGGCTTCATATACTCGAGTGACAGATCGGACCCGCTATTATTTCTCACATAAAGACGCGTCTATGCCAGCTTACCCAAATCGTTAGTATAAGATACTGCGAGATTTCCTTTAATTAGTAAAGACACAATTCGTACACATGGCGGACTATTAAAGCTCCTGACGGACATGGATACGCCATTCATGACGTATTTTAATTATAATATTAGCCTGTACATCTGACCATTTGATTGTGACGTAATATACATGACTGATAGATCGGATTCATCCATTGTCATTGCCATTGTAGCTACTGGCGAGAGTCCATGACGTCACAAATAAACATTCCGTGAAACGCATTGTGTGTGTGGGTGTGTGGGTGGGTGTGTGCGGTATTCGTACTGCAATATCAATGTTATTGTCGTTTAAAGCGAAATATGTTTATTGGGTGATGAAACAACGATATGGTGATATACAATATATACTACTAGTCCATGAGATGACCCAGTAGTTTTCACTTTGGCTGCACCGTGGGGTGGGTGGGTGGTGGTGGGGGGTGGGGTGTGATTAAGGTTTTATGGTATCGTTGGAAAGATTAGGGTGTCTACAATGTGGTTTTAAATGTTGAACTTGCCAGAACGTGCCGTTTAGGTTCCAACAACAAAATCTGACCCCACCCTGGGTTTTCAATTTTGAAACTTGACAATAACACGTATGAGGTAAAGAATAACAGGAAATATGCAATTTAACTTTCAATCTGAGAATAATTTGCAAATTTTTTGGATTTGATGGCCTATGCTTACAGGCTTGTTGAAATTCATATTAGGCCATGGATTTCTGGACAATAACCAAAATAAGCTAATACTACAGTCAAACCCGTCTGTACTGGAAACAATAAATGGTCCATCACGACATAGTCACTAAAGACAGTTGCATAATATGTATTATTTACTAAATTTGTTTAGATAACGTCTCAGGCTAAATGATGACAGTTCTTACAGGACATTATCTTGCAACAAGCTTATGTAAAGAACATTGCATTGTCCATACTGTCCATAACGGACACCAAATTTTGGGCCCAAAAATGGTGGCTCTTCATACAATCTTTGTTATAACACGTTAATTACTATATCAAAGAAAACTGCACATGCAACATAAAAGCGCATTAATGCCTTTATCAATATTTTCCAATACATTTGTATTATTGACTTAGTTTGTATCTGTTTTAAGTCGGTATTGCCAGACTTGCAAACTATTTCTATGCCATAATTATATTAGAAGCAATAAAACAAAATCTGAAATGGTGGTTTACGTGTTTTGACATTAACAGTTATTGTATGCATGCATAGATCAGTTAGTTAATCAAGACATCTATGTCACGTGTTCAGTCGATGTCACTGTCAGATTCTGAATCTCCGCTTTCCTCTACACTCATTAAGTTCTCACTGGTTTCAGCACAGCTACAATAGGCTGCACATGGCATTTTATTTCTGAAACAGGAACAACGATTTCCAGAGCAACCAGCTTTACAACCACATTTAAGCAGTTCACAAATCGCTTTTGGAGCTGGTAGACGATCCATCCAGTCCACTGAAATTTCACCATTGGTTACCACCCATCAATGCCCACATGGACTGGGTATATCAGGCTTTGCTTCTAAGGAAGATCTCCATACCAGAGCCTAGTAATTTTCTCTTTCCGTATGCTTCGGAACGGCATCCTTACAAGGTGGTAATTGACGACTCCGCAATTTTACCACAAAAATCTTATATCTTGGTTCATCTACATCATCTCCCAGCTTTCCATATAATTAGCCAATAAACCTTTCAGCATCCGGCAGAGTATCCTCACTGATAGGAATTTAGTTTTCAATGTTAGCCATTGGTTCACAATTCACTGGGTTTGTAGCAACGATATCAAACTCCATCCTTTTAACCTTTACCTGAAAAAGCACTATTGGTGTCACATCCTGTAAACGAATGTAATCCTGGCAAAGCTTTACATATACTCGGTGATAGCTTTTGGGAAAGAGCATTGACGTAAATAAAACGAGGACGTGCATTTGTTCCAGCATGTATATACCGGTTGGTGTTTATTTTCCGCTGAAAGTGGCATGCCAATACTAGCACATCGGTAGCTGATGGCCAGATAACAACACTTGAGTTCCCAGCACCTCCGGCATGCAAAGCACGTATCTGCCGCTTCTTGTGTGGGCTCTAACTCCGGGACTTCATCTCAGGTGACAGTATCATGTATAACCACATATCGGTGACACATCTGTCCATGCACAAAATAAATGCAACAGGAGGTAAGTTTGAGTGCATAAATTTGCTTAAAATAAATTAAAAAATAAAAAGGAATTCAACAAGGGCAGTTTTATTTTCACCACAGAAAAGTAACTTTTTCCATTGTTTGGGTATTTATTGTGTCAAAACTAATTTTTTATTCGAATTGCCCCATCCTGAGCACGCCGATTCCTTTCAGCAGATTTAATCAAGACACTGAGATATTCGTCAGCTACAATGTCAACCCCTGAATTATTTTCTGTAAATACTAACACTTTGTCAATCGCTAAAGATGCCAGGTCAGAAAATGTGCTGGGTAGATCTGATAATGCGTGGAGAACGGCCATGAGATCTATAATTCAAACTGAATTGCTGGGTACCATCTCGGCAGGCTTTTGAACTTTTTCAATTAGTTTGGACAACTTTGACTTCGATGTCTTAGCAAATTATCCAGCAACATCTGCAAAAGACCAACGTCTACCCCTTTCCCACATTGGCGGCATTACGCCGGGAGTCCCCTAAATCTACGCACAGAGCAGAACTGCTGGCTGGTAATGCCGCTAACAAGCAGCTGACCCGTTTTGAGTTACCATTGCGCTAAAATGCACTGGTATTTAAGCCGTTCCTATGATAAACTAAAATCACTATATTATTTAAGTCATAGATCGTTTGAAAACGTATTCAATTGCCTAAACATTCATGCATCATTTTTTAAATATTTTTATAAAATTTTCACGGAGTTATTTGCATATATAAAACACACAATTATATCTAGATTCATTAAATCAAGTGGACAATAGGGGCTATTTTAAAATTACAATTAACTGTATTAAATTTTACAAAACTATAATAATGAATACAGAAACGAGTAAAAAATTGGCTTAGCTTTCCAATGATGTATGACTTCAATAGTATTATGAAATAAGTTCTTTATATAACCTGCTTAAAGTGTGTTGTATCTGAGTCCAATACTAAAGTAATGCTGTTTGCGCGTTGGCTATCGCGTATACCAACCAGAAGTGGTATGCGCAATGTATTCTGGGAAAGTATTTCCCCAAAATACGCTAATGTGGGAAAGGTCTATTGGGCCAAGACAATGTTTGAGAACTGGTTAAAGGTCACACTTTCTAGCTTGTGCAATAACTAGCACACGTGCAAACAGATTACCATCAGCCTAGGCTTGCGCGATTACGTGATTAAATAGAAAATCCCGATTATGTTTTAAATCGTGAATTTATATGATTAAAAATGAAATAATCAAATAATCGTGACTATTTTTTATTGCATAAAATATTTCAAAACCTAAGTTTCAATTACTTTTTAATGCGATCGGTCATGAAAAATAACATTTTGCTTAGTGAATTTATGCCCATTTGCAGGGCAAGAAAGGGTTATTTTTGAAAATGTATTACTGGATTCTCGAGCCAGGAATTCCAGTAATACATTTTTTTAAATAGCCCTGTTTGTAACATCTTGCCCTGCAAATAGACTTTTCTAACCACCATTGTAATTTTCGTCATTGATATTATTTTGTTGTTATGTCTTGGTAATTTTTATCCAAGCTGATTAATCGAGTAATCACGATTATTTTTTAATAATCGATCGCGATCACTCACCACAATAATCGCACAAGCCTACATCAGCCTTCAATAAGATATTTTGATTTCCAACTTTTATTGTCTTTATCTTGTTTAGACTGCTGAAGGTTTTCAAGTTAAGTTTCTTTAGTGGTGCATAGAAGGAAACATTTTTGTTGAGGGTCTTGAATGTATAAAGGGGGGTGTGGTCTCCTTGCCCTTGACATATGCCTGATTAACCTTTTCAGCTATAGATTCATTAACAACAACTCCAGATGTCAAACTAGCTCACTAGAACATCTGTATGGATTGCTAAGATTCTGAACAAGAGTCACAAACTTTTGAACATCTGCATAATCTCGCTGGATCCTGTGTAGTGTGCCTTCCGTGTTCTGATAGTTTTGTATTGGCAATCATACCACCAATCTGGAAAAACTATTCTTGAATAGAAGTTCGCCACTCATGTGCAGTGACAAGCCACATTTGAACTGCTTCTTTATTCAAACTGAAGCCTATTATACCATCCATGGTTTTGGTGGATCGAGTCAATGTTTGTTCAATATGTTGGTTTCGGGGTAACTGAGCAGAGGCGTTTGTTCGCCTCTGAACTGTGAACTATCTGCATGAAATATTACTATATGCTTCTGGATGTGATTTATCCAAATCCTTCATTTCACACCAATAAACTAAAAGATATCTAGCATAGTTTGTGCGATCGTATGCAAACATCCAAGGTATCATATCACGGGGTCGTGTAATTGTCAGTTGCCTTCGAGTGTAGACCTAAGGAAGTGAAGAAGGATTCCTACAACCTGACGGTAAGAGTTCCAGAATGTCGCCAGTGGCGTGTTTAGCATTTTGTAATAGGCAATGCATAAATCATAGACATGATCAAAGTCATCAGAATAAACAAAATTCTTAGAGTTTTCAGATTTCACAGCAGTATTTAACATAGTACTAGACTCCTACATCTCAGTCATTTCGGGTAAATGTTGTTCAATGCGCAAGTATTTGAATGATTCCCAATGTCAGAGTGTGTGATAACTGCATCACTTAACCACTTGAGTTTTTTCGGCCCTACTACCAGTATTTCTATTTCAAGGCAATCATGGTGTACCGGTAATCTATTGTATATGTTTGTACTAATTTGATTGGAAGCCACACCTGCAAGAATCTACCAGTCAAATTAGTGTCACAATATTCACTAGATCTTTTATTTCATTGAAAAGAATTCGTTTTAAGTGATCTGTCTGGGTGTACGGGTTACTTTGCACTCGCTAACACCTTTAAAGTATAGAATTTATTATTCTTATTGTAGAAAAGTACGTTTTAGGGTATTTCCATGTTTGTAAACGAAACAATTTGCATAAATATATATGTAACATGTAATATTGTCTTACTGACATATGTGTGCCTTCTAAAATGATAGAATTCTGCTTTTGGAGTGTATGTGTCTTTGACTTTGGTTTCTATGGTAACAGACAGCTTCTCTAATGTCCAGCATGCGAATTCTTAAAGTACTCATTCAGACCGACAAAATGATACCATAAAACCTTAGTCCCCGCCCCCCCCCCCCCCCAACTCCACCGGGTGCAGCCAAAATCATTTTAGGCCCCTTTATGGGATTTGCCTTATCGACTATACAGTGCACGATTGGTTTATTTACAACCATTTTTACAATGTTCCATTCATTAATTCATTCGTTCGTTCGTTCGTTCGCTCGTTCGATCGTTCATTCGTTCATTCATTTATTCATTCATAGACGCACATCCACTCCGTTATTGACAGATTTGACTATATAAGTGGTGACTGCAAATGAGTTATTGGTGGTACTAGCTGAATTAGAGGGATGACTATAACATCACGTAGTGCTGTAGTGGGGCTACAAGTCTGGGTAGAGATGTCTTGGCAACATCAAGCAAGCATTGGCTAGAATGGCTGATTCCGTAAAAATTTCTGTATCATTTCAAAAGCTTGAATAGGCTTGTCCATCGGCACTAGATGTCCAGAGCCCTGCAACAGATAGAACAGTACAGCGTCACTAATAATCTAACAGTGTATGGTACATCAACCTTAGCGTTATCAACTCTAACAACCAACTAAATTTGTATGATATTAATCAATGGATTAATCCACTTTTAGCTATTCCCCGCCCAGCTCTAGCTAAGCTCCACCAACACTTTGCCCTTGTTGGCATCGATCGAACCCTAAAATTCCTGAGTCTCACTTTCATGAAAACTATACAGCCAAGCTGGTGAATAGTTTGAAATTAATTTGACTGGGTGTTTTTGCGGCCGTATAGTTTCAAGTTATTCAACAGAATGTTTATAAATGACATGCTAATCTCATCTCAAATGTTATATTTCACCGATAGATTATGATTTATAGATTCCATATCATTCAAATCCTGTCACATTCCCGTTTCTGTATCACATATCTGTTTTTAATAATCTCCTCAAGCGACAGTGTGTCAATATGTGCCAATACATTACATTCTTTATTATGTAATACTCATCTTGTTATGCCTATGGCAGCAACAACTCCCAGTCAAATTAGTTTCAGAATATTCAACAGCTTACCTGTATGATTGCTTATATACCACATTGCCAAACTATAACTGGCACCTATATGACTGAGCGTATATTCCTAAGCTGACTCTCTAGATTTTTTCCCGATTGGTTGAAAAGTAAATCATGACAGCCACCATAGGCTGTAGAAATTTAGCTACTGAAGCGGAATATCTTTCGTTGTCAACATGATGAAAAGATAAAATTTCAGGGATGGATTATGTATGAAAAATTATATCGCCCGAATGGTTAGTATAAGATACGGTGAGATTTCCTTTAAGTAGTAAAGACATACAATTCGTACACATGGCGGACTATTGAAGTTCCTGACGGACATGGATACGCTATTCACGGCGTATTTTAATTTTAATATTAGCCTGTACATCTGACCATTTGATTGTGACGTAATATGCATGACTGCTAGACCGGATTCATCCATTGTCCTTGCCATTGTAGCTACTGGCGAGAGTCCATGACGTCACAAATATACATTCCGTGAGACGCATTGTGTGTGCATGGCGTGCTTAGGTGTGCGGTAATATAATACTGCAATATCGCCGTTATTGTAGTTTAAAGCGTTTCTATCTTCCTGATTGGAAACAAAATATATATCATTGCATTGCGGATTCTAAGAACAAATGGTTTCTAATTAATTAACTACCATGAATGCCATGAATACTAACCCGGATCGTGGTGAAAACGAGGTTTTCGAATTGCTGTGCAAATCCTGCAACCTGAGTTGTTCCATCTGCTTCCTTATAGTACCAGGGTTTTCTATTCTCAATAAGCTGAAAATAAACATCCACTTTTAAACTTTTTGGTCTAGGAAAATCTACGTATCTAGTTTTTGAATGTCCATTTACAGCCCAAGAGATTACAAGTTTTGAAAATTTGCCACTGGAATGACTAGCTCGGTTATCGAGTCAGTCATTCCAGTGGTAAAATGTCAAAAATAGGATTCTTTTGGTCTGCAAATGGACATTCTCTGAGGTCATTGCAGAGGCGGGTTTTTTGTAGGCTTCGTCATGAAAAGGTTAATGTTACATACATTGATGTCGCTAAAACACACAATCATAATATGCGCAATTAATACATTTTCATAGATTAATATAAGACAAATAGAGGAATCCATATCTAATTATGCCCCGCCCATTTATACCTAAGATCCTCCCACTTTATCCGTGTGTTTAAATCGATTTCAAACTTTGAGCCCTGAATTTCGTTGATCTCTATTTCAAGGTAACTATGTGCTATAGTTAAGTTGATGAATACAGCTCTCGTTTTTGTTTTAAAATATTCAACATAATATTTATTAAATTACACATTTATGAAAAACATGCGTGACAGGCTAACAGATGACGTATTTTGATTATCACATCAGAAATCCGAGCGAGAGATCGGATCTCTCCATACATGCCCTGCTTGCTAGAGGTGCCCATTCACATTTTCGACTAAAAATGCGAAGGATGAAATACAATAACCGAAAATATTGAACATAGATATACAAATCAGACTCAATACACATTTAGTTAGAATTGTCAGACATTGCGCAACCAGGCTTAACAAGCGCAGCAGCAGATGTCACCATGCAGCATACTGCGGAGGTACTACAGTCATGTACGGATGAGTATTCCAAGTGTCACATTCAGGGTCCCCGGCTAATTACCACCGATTTCAGCCTGACACCTTATTTGAATGTTGTTAATCAAAGATCGGAACCGATCTTGCGGTATGTTAGCCCACTCCCCTGCCAAGGCATAGTCAACTCCGTCATGCTGATGGGTTGGACTGATCGAGCGGAAATTTCTGTCTGCAGAAGCTCCCAAGCATGATCAATTGGAATTAAGTCAGGAGGACGAACTGGCTACTACATTCGCTCTACACCATTGTTTTCCAGGTAGAGGTAAACCACTCCAGCTCCCATTCGCATTAGCATCCAGCAGAATGAACTGTTGACGTATTGCATCAAGGGCCGGACAAATGGATGTAGAATTCAGTCAGTGATCCATTTCTCTATGGCACCATCACATCATGACTGAACCTCCACCATAACGGTCAAGTTCCTCCATAAAGGCATCACACGTCGTCACAGAGAAACGTGAACATTGTGAACGTCCAAGCAGAATCGTGAATCACATGTGAACAAGACATCTTCCAATGCCCCTTTCCAGTTTTTACTAAGCCACGCCCATCTCTAGGTAAGCTCCACCCACACGTCGCTCGTATTGGAATTGATAGATCCCTGAACTCCCTGACTATCAATTTCCAGACAACTATACAGGTAAGCTGTTAAATATTTTGAAACTAATTTGACTGGGCGCCGTTGACAACAACAGCGTCCAATCAAATTGGGTTAAAATATTCAACATAATGTTTATTAAATAGCAAATACATACAATTCGTACAACGTGTCGGACTATTAGGCGTTAAAGACAGATTATTTCGAATGATTCATGACGTCATGATTATGACGTCATCCTACACATTACGTAGTTGATTATAACGTCATATGATCGATGAATGAACTCGGGAAGGCCCATTGAGCGTTACTCCAGTGGAGATGTTTACTACTCATTACAGCCTCGATGGTTCCTCTCATGCAAGGGTACCAGCACAGCTGGTCTGTGCACCCTCAAGCCACTGGTATGTAGTCTGTTTCTAACAGACTGAGTGAATAGTTTGCAACCCCGTTGAGGCTCTTAAGTCATTTTGTAATATTGTAGCATTGATGGTTCGGTTTAGGCAGGTAACGATGGCAAAGACCTTGCCCTGTAGTTGTGTGGAAGCAGTCGCAGGTCCTGCACCACGACGTCTGTTTAGCCTACTCGACCGAGTAGGTGTCCAGGAGCTGCCACTCTGACTGACGCAACAGCTACTCTTGCTGCGTCCACCTGCCTTACAGCAGCACATTGCCACGAATAAAGCACATAATCACTTAAATTCCATCTATGGGGCATTATTGCACAAAAGGAATCAGATGCAATGAGAAAAGGAATTCTATTGTCTTTGCTGGGAAAACACGTGCCTCACCGAATGTACTGGTCAGACTCAATCAGGATCAATACTAGCAAGCATGAATAGACAACTAATGGTTGACTGCACAATGTCAATTTCACTGTCAGATTAGGTTAGGATTAGGGTAGGTAAATCTAGCTTTTTGCTATTTATCATATAAACAAGCCTTCTAGCCCGTTCCATATTTTTCGAAAGGAGCACATGTGCCATATTCAACGGAGTATTTTCATTGGCTGTTGGGTGCGCAACCCATTTAAATCGACCAATTAAAACATCGATTGATGTGAGCATGCCGCGTAGGGATTACTACGCGTTACCGTTTTATTTATCAGTCGGCAGCGAAGTAACGATTGATGGCCGTGGCTCTGCGATAGTCTTAAAAGAAAAGTGTAGTCTACGGCTGACATTGCCAGATTTTGTGTTTGTCACTATATTTTGCTACGCATTCAGTATCTGTTATCAAGTAGTGGTGCGTCACAGCGGCGGTATCGATTTCACTAAAATCAACAATGAGAAATCAGATAAAAGTCCCATCAGCAACCATTGGCAAATATTTCAAAATTACAGTTTATATGATAAATAAAATCTGGAACGAGGTCACTTTTCATATCACTATTATGAACCTCGTTGAAAATTATCAATTTTTCACTCGCTAAAGCTTGTGCAAATTGATAATTTTCAACTCGGTCCATAATAGTGATATGAAAAGTGACCTCGTTCCAGATTCTCTATTTATGTAGATTTATTTAGAACATATTAGTTTTAGAGTAGCATATATAGGCCCTATATATGCATTAACTTGCATTGATCACATATTATTATAGAAAAGGAATACTATAGTCGCCTGTGTGAAAACCCATGGTGTACTAAATGTTTTGAGAATGCACTTTTCAGGGTCAAACCTGACAAGCATGAGTAAACCACTAACAGTGACTGTACAATATTGACCTCACCTACACAATGTCAATTTCACTTTCAGTTTATTTAACCACATTAAGATGAGGTTAAGATTCCGTTGGGGTATGGGAATATTGCTTTTTTGGTATTTATATATTTTTATTTAGAAAATGCATAGCAATTGTTTGAGTAGCATAGTCTCTGAAACGTTTTGCACAAAATTCATTAATGAAATATATCCCATGAAATATCATCTCGGAGGAAACGTAAACGTATACCGAATGGACCCGCTCTAGAAATCTGGACATACCAGAAAATAAGAGCTCGAATTGAAACGTTGTTTAATTCGACTAAAATAACTAGCTATTATCAATAGTCATATATGTCATTGTTATTTTAAGTTATTATTATTATTATTATTATTATTATTATTATTATTATTATTATTATTATTACCTCTTGATTCAGTCCATTCACAAACCATTCATCAGCAAGGAAGCAACAGACCATATCAACATCACCATTATAAACCAGTATGCGTTTCTGAAAGCGATGCAACACGTGTGGATTATAACAATGATTTTGGCACTATAAATAGTAATAAGACCAATAGGAAGGCTATGGGCCTTTCCAATTTTAGCTATGCCCCGCCCATCTCTAGTTACGCCCCACCCACATCTCGCTCGTGAAAGGATCGACCGATCTCTGAACTCCATGACTATCAATTAGCAGAAGACTATACAGGCAAGCTGTTGAATATTATGGCAGGAACAGCGCCCGGTCAAATTAGTTTTAAAATATTCAACAGAATGTTTATTAAATGGTAAAAACATACAATTCGTACAACGTGTCGGACTATAAAGCGCTAAAGACGGACTGAATCGAGTCATTCATGACGTAACGATTAAGACGTCATCCTACACGTTACGTAGTTGATTATGACGTGATGTGACGGATGGATAAATTGAAACGGTCCATTACACCTCCGCCGTCGCCGCTGCTGCTGCTGCTGCTGCTGCTGCTGCTACTGCTGCTGCAGCTACTACTGCTGCTACTGCTGCTGCTGCCGCTGCTGCTGCTGCTACTGCTACAGAATTTAATACAGATTTTATTTTAAATTAATTTGACTGGGATCTGTTGGTGGTTATGCAAGCACCATTTCTAGTCATTCTTACGCGTTATAAACGAATTGGCTACGTATTAGAGTGATAAGCTATATATGGCTTGCTTACCTTTGCTGCCAGTATCGCCAGATACTGAGGTTTCATTGTGTTATACAACATCTGATACTCTGAGCCAACCTCAGCACTGAAAGTAAACCAATGGCGTATTTATTACACAATCAGTCACAACATGTGTTGTTATTGATGGTTCTGTAACTGGTTATTTGAGTAAAGCATATTCATGATAATATCAACCGCAAGATTAATCAGATTAAAACGAGTGATTCTTCACAGCCTAGATTGATCCATCTCTGGCTACACCAGGTCCATTTCTTGTTAACCTACGCCAACATTTCGCTGATCCTTTTGAACAGTCAATTCCTCCAGAATCCTAATTCCAAGGTAGCTATTACAGGTAAGTTGTTGAATATTTTACTCTAATTTGTAAGTAATTTGTAAGTTGTAACTTAACCAAGGACATACAATAGAGAAATCCAGTTTTAGCTATACCCAGCCCATCCATAGTTAAGCCCCACCCATGCATCGCCCATTTTGGGATCGCATCGATCCATGCACTCCCTGAATTTCAATTGCCGGAAAACTATGCAGTTAAGCTCTTGAATATTTTGAAACTAATTTGACTGTGTGTTAATGCTGCATACTGCAGCAACAGCGCCCAGCCAAATTAGTTTCCAAATATTTAACATAATATTTATTAAATAGTAAAAACATACAATTCGTGCGTGCAACAACGCTTAGTCCCTCATCAATTAAGCGTTCTTGACGAACTTAGCTACGTCATTCATGACGTAGTTGATATTGACGTCATATGATTGATGGATAAACTGGAATGGTCCAATCAGACGGTTACTCTTGGATCTTTGCCCCTTTCATGTCGAACCTACGTAGTTGTATTGTAGCGTCAGCTAACAAGTGACGTATCTTGATTATGACGTCAGATGTGACAGGAAGTTACGATCCTACCTTTGGGAATCATGTTTCATGTAGCAATAGAGAGATCCATTTCTGACTAGGCTCCGCCCATTTCTAGCTAAGCTACCGCGCTTTGTCCGTGTTGGGATCAATCCCAGAATCCTAATATCAAGGTACTTCTATACAGGTAAGCTGTTGAATATTTTGAAACTCATTTGAATGGGTGCTGTTGCTGCCTAGTCAATACATCAAGGACATACAATTCGTATACTTGGCGGAGACGCAGAATTTACGTTATGTCAATTAAAATTGTGACGTCAGCCTACATATGACGTACTTGATTATGACGACATATATCTGAACAACAGATCAGTTTCATCCATTGAGAATGTTACTGCCCGTAAGACACAATATGTTCATTGTTTCTGTATCCGCCATACTGACCTGCAGACCGACCACGGCGGTAAGCCATCAACAATGTGCAGCGCTTCACGAACTTTGGCATCATTCAAGTATGTAGTCAGTGCTGTGTCATTTTCACATCCAATGGCCGCATTCAGCTTACCCACGGGTATGCCGCGCAAGGCTTTAGCAAACAACTGCAGGGAAACCATATAGGCCTACTTGAAACACTAGTAATACTATTATGTAACTTGGATAGGAGGATTGAAAGTTACTACTTTTTACGACTAATTTTATCAATTTTAACATTTTCACATATAAATGGGCCTCTGGTCATATAATTTAATGTATGGATGGAATTCTTTTATGGGTAAGACCCTGTAAAATATTAATAAAGGGTGTCTTAAGCGCCATCGCTATGTTATTCTAATTATCAGACAAAACCAACAACCCCTGATAATGCAGGTTTGTGGGTCGGTGCTAGGTCAATGCCTGGCCGTATTGGCCAGGTATTGGTCAAGTAACGGCCCTGTAAGCTGCATTATGATGGACATTATACTGTTGTAACGCGCCAATATCGAATTTGCTCCGTTGGCCAACTGGACTAATATCGAATTTGATATCGGTGCGCCTGTTGGTCAACGACGCAGGGGTGTTACTCAGGTGTTACACGATGTTGTATCGCAGTGGCGGTGGATGAAAGTTGCAGAAGGTTTCAGCGATGTTAGAGGTGAATACGAACTTTAAAGGTTTCTTTTTCAAGTGGGTTTATATAAACAATCGACGACTGTGTGGAAAGAAAAATATACGTGGCTGCGACATCGCTGTCCACCTATGAAAGTCATTGTTGCTCTTAGAATTAAGCTTTATTTTCACGCGCTCTTAAATATGCGCCTTTAAATATGCGTATTCACATAAGAATGCCTGAAAATAACAGTGTTATAACCGTATACGTTTAGAGGCTTAAATTGTGTACCTAGATTTAATAAAACGAAGTAAATGATAACATATGATGATTTCATCACGTATAAATTAATATAATTGTTTTGCTCTCGCGTCTCTAATTCACCTTTCCAGAGTACCCACCCACGACGTCATAATGAACTGCGTGATGTGTACAATGACATCATAATGAATGACGTCATGAATGACGTCGATAAGTACGTCACGAACGCATATTTGAAGACGGTCTATGCGTTGTTGTACACATTGTTTGCCTTTACTATTTAATAAATATTCTGTTGAATATTTTGAAACTAATTTGACTGGGCGCTGTTGCTGCCATAGGCAGCAACAGCACCCAGTCAAATTAGTTACAAAATATTCAGCAGCTTCCCTGTATAGTTTTCAGGAAATTGATAGCTAGAGCATTTGGGGATCGATCAATCCCAACACGGCGAGGTGTGGGTGGAGCTTAGCTAGTGATGGGCGGGGCATAGCTAAAAATGGAAAGGTCCATTCAATTTCACATCTAAAGGAATTAAATTAATTTAACGCAATTTACGCCATCGATTCATACATAGGCGCTACCGTTGATGGACTGCCCAATTGTGACGTATGTATATTATATATTAAGCATGAAATAAATAATTTTGAATCTTGAATCTTAAATAAGATTGTGCGCTAGTGTGCTATTCGATTTTATTGTCATGCAAATTGTGTTATTAAAGTATTCAAATTTAAAAATTGAACGACGCTCAGTCGAATTATTTTCAAAATTTCCAACAGAATATTTAGTTACTTCTTAAATAGTAAATTCACCAAGATATTTAAATTATGATTGTGACGTCAGCTTACATGGGACAATTGGTATACCAAATTTCATATTGGTCTCCTGCGCCGTTGGCCAACGGGTGCGCTGATATCAAATTTTATATTGCTCCTCTACGCCGTTGGCCAACGAGCGCGCCTATATCAAATTCAGTATTGGGTTTGCTCCGTTGACCAACGAGCGCGCCGATATCAAATCGATATTGGTCCCTGCGCCGTTGGCCAACGGCACACATTCGATATTTGTGCGTTACATTATCATCATATCAATTAACCCTTGATTCTTATGTTGGCCAAAACCGGCCTTTGTAGCGGTCTGATGGAATGTCCATTTGTAGAACAGGAGAAAGTTTAGTTTGATTTACCATTGCAATGACTGGTTTGGTAACTGAGCCAGTTATTCTCGTGGTAAAGTCTAAAAAAAATAATCTCTGGGTCTGCAGTTGGACATCTAAGACAAAATTTATAATTTAAATAACTAAATTTTGTCATTAAAGATTTAATTAAAATTATTTTAATATTGATACATTCGGCGTTGTAGCATTACAACAATTAGCGTTATAATTCGAAACTTTGACAAAATAAATGCCGATAGCTTAATGGATGTGTTATAATAACGTTACCAACTCAACCGACGGCATAATATGTGCACTCTCGATTAGATCATTAGGATGCTAATTTTCTTTTTCACAATATGGAGGTATGCAGATAAACATTTGATTTATAGTATTTGTAATGACAGAGGATGGTTACGTTATGTGCTCATGGGATTGGATAATGATACACATATGGTTGGCTAATGATACACATATGGTTGGATAATGCTACACATATGGTTGGATAATGATACACATATGGTTGGATAATGCTACACATATGGTAGGATAATGGTACACATATGGTTGGATAATGATACACATATGGTAGGATAATGATACACATATGGTTGGATAATGGTACACATATGGTTGGATAATGTTACACATATGGTAGGATAATGGTAAACATATGGCTGGATAATGGTACACATATGGTTGGATAATGATACACATATGGTAGGATAATGCTACACATATGGTAGGATAATGGTACACATATGGTAGGATAATGGTACACATATGGTAGGATAATGATACACATATGGTTGGATAATGATACACATATGGTTGGATAATGGTACACATATGGTAGGATAATGGTAAACATATGGCTGGATAATGGTACACATATGGTTGGATAATGATACACATATGGTTGGATAATGGTACACATATGGTTGGATAATGGTACACATATGGTTGGATAATGGTACACATATGGTTGGATAATGGTACACATATGGTTGGATAATGGTACACATATGGTTGGATAATAGTACACATATGGTTGGATAATGGTACACATATGGTTGGATAATGGTACATATATGGTTGGACAATGGTACACACATGGTTGGATAATGGTACAGACATGGTAGGATAATGATACACATATGGTTGGATAATGATACACATATGGTTGGATAATGATACACATATGGTTGGATAATGGTACACATATGGTTGGATAATGGTACACATATGGTTGGATAATGGTACACATATGGTTGGATAATGGTACACATATGGTTGGATAATGGTACACATATGGTTGGATAATAGTACACATATGGTTGGATAATGGTACACATATGGTTGGATAATGGTACACATATGGTTGGATAATGGTACACATATGGTTGGATAATGATACACATATGGTTGGATAATGGTACACATATGGTTGGATAATGGTACACATATGGTTGGATAATGGTACACATATGGTTGGATAATGATAAACATATGGTTGGATAATGATACACATATCGTTGGATAATGATACACATATGGTTGGATAACGGTACACATATGGTTGGATAATGATACACATATGGTTGGAGAATGATACACATGGTTGGATAATGATACACATATGGTTGGATAATGGTACACATATGGTTGGATAATGGTACACATATGGTTGGATAATGATACACATATGGTTGGATAATGATACACATATGGTTGGATAATGATACACATATGGTTGGATAGTGATACACATATGGTTGGATAATGGTACACATATGGTTGGATAATGGTACACATATGGTTGGATAATGGTACACATAAGGGCTGGATAATGGTACACACACATATGGCTGGATAATGGTACACATATGGTTGGATAATGGTACATATATGGTTGGATAATGGTACACATATGGTTGGATACTGATACACATATGGTTGGATAATGGTACACAAATGGTTGCATAATGGTACACATATGGTTGGATAATGGTACAAATATGGTTGGATAATGGTACACATATGGTTGGATAATAGTACACACATGGTTGGATAATGGTACACATATGGTTGGATAATGATACACATATGGTTGGATAATGATGCACATATGGTTGAATAATGGTACACACATGGTTGGATAATGGTACACATATGGTTGGATAATGGTACATATATGGTTGAATAATGGTACACATATGGTTGGATAATGGTACACATATGGTTGGATAATGATACACATATGGTTGGATAATGATGCACATATGGTTGGATAATGGTACACATATGGCTGAATAATGGTACACATGTGGTTGGATAATGCTACACATATGGTTGGATAATGGTACACATATGGCTGGATAATGGTACACATGGTTGGATAATGGTTGGATAATGATACACATATGGTTGGGTAATGATGCACACATGGTTGGATAATGGTACACATATGGTTGGATAATGGTACACATATGGTTGGATAATGGTACACATATGGTTGGATAATGGTACACACATGGTTGGATAATGGTACACATATGGTTGGATAATGGTACACATATGGTTGGATAATGGTACACATATGGTTGGATAATGATGCACATATGGTTGGATAATGGTGCACACATGGTTGGATAATGGTACACATATGGTTGGATAATGGTACACACATGGTTGGATAATGGTGCACACATGGTTGGATAATGGTACACATATGGTTGGATAATGGTACACACATGGTTGGATAATGGTACACATATGGTTGGATAATGGTACACATATGGTTGGATAATGGTACACATATGGTTGGATAATGGTACATATATGGTTGGACAATGGTACACATATGGTTGGATAATGATACACATATGGTTGGAAAAGGATACACATATGGTTGGATAATGGTACACATATGGTTGGATAATGATACACTTATGGTTGGATAATGATGCACATATGGTTGGATAATGGTACACACATGGTTGGATAATGGTACACATATGGTTGGATAATGGTACACATATGGTTGGATAATGGTACACATATGGTTGGATAATGGTACACATATGGTTGGATAATGGTACACATATGGTTGGAGAATGATACACATGGTTGGATAATGATACACATATGGTTGGATAATGGTACACATATGGTTGGATAATGGTACACATATGGTTGGATAATGATACACATATGGTTGGATAATGATACACATATGGTTGGATAATGATACACATATGGTTGGATAATGATACACATATGGTTGGATAATGGTACACATATGGTTGGATAATGGTACACATAAGGGCTGGATAATGGTACACACACATATGGCTCGATAATGGTACACATATGGTTGGATAATGGTACACATATGGTTGGATAATGGTACACATATGGTTGGATAATGATAAACATATGGTTGGATAATGATACACATATCGTTGGATAATGATACACATATGGTTGGATAACGGTACACATATGGTTGGATAATGATACACTTATGGTTGGATAATGATGCACATATGGTTGGATAATGGTACACACATGGTTGGATAATGGTACACATATGGTTGGATAATGGTACACATATGGTTGGATAATGGTACACATATGGTTGGATAATGGTACACATATGGTTGGATAATGGTACACATATGGTTGGAGAATGATACACATGGTTGGATAATGATACACATATGGTTGGATAATGGTACACATATGGTTGGATAATGGTACACATATGGTTGGATAATGATACACATATGGTTGGATAATGATACACATATGGTTGGATAATGATACACATATGGTTGGATAGTGATACACATATGGTTGGATAATGGTACACATATGGTTGGATAATGGTACACATATGGTTGGATAATGGTACACATAAGGGCTGGATAATGGTACACACACATATGGCTGGATAATGGTACACATATGGTTGGATAATGGTACATATATGGTTGGATAATGGTACACATATGGTTGGATACTGATACACATATGGTTGGATAATGGTACACAAATGGTTGCATAATGGTACACATATGGTTGGATAATGGTACAAATATGGTTGGATAATGGTACACATATGGTTGGATAATAGTACACACATGGTTGGATAATGGTACACATATGGTTGGATAATGATACACATATGGTTGGATAATGATGCACATATGGTTGAATAATGGTACACACATGGTTGGATAATGGTACACATATGGTTGGATAATGGTACATATATGGTTGAATAATGGTACACATATGGTTGGATAATGGTACACATATGGTTGGATAATGATACACATATGGTTGGATAATGATGCACATATGGTTGGATAATGGTACACATATGGCTGAATAATGGTACACATGTGGTTGGATAATGCTACACATATGGTTGGATAATGGTACACATATGGCTGGATAATGGTACACATGGTTGGATAATGGTTGGATAATGATACACATATGGTTGGGTAATGATGCACACATGGTTGGATAATGGTACACATATGGTTGGATAATGGTACACATATGGTTGGATAATGGTACACATATGGTTGGATAATGGTACACACATGGTTGGATAATGGTACACATATGGTTGGATAATGGTACACATATGGTTGGATAATGGTACACATATGGTTGGATAATGATGCACATATGGTTGGATAATGGTGCACACATGGTTGGATAATGGTACACATATGGTTGGATAATGGTACACACATGGTTGGATAATGGTGCACACATGGATGGATAATGGTACACATATGGTTGGATAATGGTACACACATGGTTGGATAATGGTACACATATGGTTGGATAATGGTACACATATGGTTGGATAATGGTACACATATGGTTGGATAATGGTACATATATGGTTGGACAATGGTACACATATGGTTGGATAATGATACACATATGGTTGGAAAAGGATACACATATGGTTGGATAATGGTACACATATGGTTGGATAATGATACACTTATGGTTGGATAATGATGCACATATGGTTGGATAATGGTACACACATGGTTGGATAATGGTACACATATGGTTGGATAATGGTACACATATGGTTGGATAATGGTACACATATGGTTGGATAATGGTACACATATGGTTGGATAATGGTACACATATGGTTGGAGAATGATACACATGGTTGGATAATGATACACATATGGTTGGATAATGGTACACATATGGTTGGATAATGGTACACATATGGTTGGATAATGATACACATATGGTTGGATAATGATACACATATGGTTGGATAATGATACACATATGGTTGGATAATGATACACATATGGTTGGATAATGGTACACATATGGTTGGATAATGGTACACATAAGGGCTGGATAATGGTACACACACATATGGCTCGATAATGGTACACATATGGTTGGATAATGGTACATATATGGTTGGATAATGGTACACATATGGTTGGATACTGATACACATATGGTTGGATAATGGTACACAAATGGTTGCATAATGGTACACATATGGTTGGATAATGGTACAAATATGGTTGGATAATGGTACACATATGGTTGGATAATAGTACACACATGGTTGGATAATGGTACACATATGGTTGGATAATGATACACATATGGTTGGATAATGGTACACATATGGTTGGATAATGGTACACATATGGTTGGATAATGGTACACATAAGGGCTGGATAATGGTACACACACATATGGCTGGATAATGGTACACATATGGTTGGATAATGGTACATATATGGTTGGATAATGGTACACATATGGTTGGATACTGATACACATATGGTTGGATAATGGTACACAAATGGTTGCATAATGGTACACATATGGTTGGATAATGGTACAAATATGGTTGGATAATGGTACACATATGGTTGGATAATAGTACACACATGGTTGGATAATGGTACACATATGGTTGGATAATGATACACATATGGTTGAATAATGGTACACACATGGTTGGATAATGGTACACATATGGTTGGATAATGGTACATATATGGTTGAATAATGGTACACATATGGTTGGATAATGGTACACATATGGTTGGATAATGATACACATATGGTTGGATAATGATGCACATATGGTTGGATAATGGTACACATATGGCTGAATAATGGTACACATGTGGTTGGATAATGCTACACATATGGTTGGATAATGGTACACATATGGCTGGATAATGGTACACATGGTTGGATAATGGTTGGATAATGATACACATATGGTTGGGTAATGATGCACACATGGTTGGATAATGGTACACATATGGTTGGATAATGGTACACATATGGTTGGATAATGGTACACATATGGTTGGATAATGGTACACACATGGTTGGATAATGGTACACATATGGTTGGATAATGGTACACATATGGTTGGATAATGGTACACATATGGTTGGATAATGATGCACATATGGTTGGATAATGGTGCACACATGGTTGGATAATGGTACACATATGGTTGGATAATGGTACACACATGGTTGGATAATGGTGCACACATGGTTGGATAATGGTACACATATGGTTGGATAATGGTACACACATGGTTGGATAATGGTACACATATGGTTGGATAATGGTACACATATGGTTGGATAATGGTACACATATGGTTGGATAATGGTACATATATGGTTGGACAATGGTACACATATGGTTGGATAATGATACACATATGGTTGGAAAAGGATACACATATGGTTGGATAATGATACACATATGGTTGGATAATGATACAGATATGGTTGGATAATGGTACACATATGGTTGGATAATGGTACACATATGGTTGGATAATGATACACATATGGTTGGATAATGGTACACATATGGTTGGATAATGGCACACATATGGTTGAATAATGGTACACATATGGTTGGATAATGGTACACATATGGTTGGATAATGGTACACATATGGTTGAATAGTGGTACACATATGGTTGGATAATGGTACACATATGGTTGGATAATGGTACACATGGTTGGATAATGGTACACATATCACACTTAATAACTTGAGGAACATGAAAATTAGTGAGTGTACATCATAGTTTATGTCGAATCGCCATCAACATTCCTACCTGAGTAACCTGACAGCATATTAGTCATTTTAATTACTCTGTAATTTCTCGCTAAATGTACATACCCGTTTTTGAGGCGCCATACCAGGCAAGTCCCAGAGAAATCTGCCATAGTCTCGTAGCGTATATCGGCCAGTTCTATGATCAAAGGACATACCCAATCCGCCCTCAGACGGATAACATTCAGAGTAGATATTATACATGTCTAGGCCGGTATTAAACATCATCTCAAATGCATCCTGTTTCTGTTAAAATGAAAATAACAATAATGGAATGATGGACCCTTCCAGTTTCAGCTATGCCCCGCCCATCACCATCTAAGCTCCACCAACATCTCGCTCGTGTTGGGATCGATCCATCCCTAAACTTACTGACTATCAATTTCCAGAAAACTATACAGGTAAGCTGTTAAATATTTTGGAACTAATTTGACTGGACGCTGGTGCTGCCTATGGCAGCAACTGCGTCCAGTCAAATTAATTTCAAAATATTCAACAGAATGTTGATTAAATGTTATCTCTCTGTACTGAAACTCGTTTTGTCATTCCTCCAGCAGACTGCACTGTCGTCTTCTTCAAGTTGTATTGAAAGCTTCTCCTTGGTGATCTGGATATTAGCGCCTTTTTAGTGCCCAGTCGGAAGCCGAATGGAGCGGAGAGTTCTCTCTTCCTTGTCGATGTGTTGTCAACGGGTGCTCCGTGACGTCATCAGTTAATGGTTTGCCTTAAATGATACCATGCTCGATGTCAGGTGAGAAGGGATTGATAACTTGCATCACACTTTTAACACGATCATCTGATTTCTGGATTTCTTGATGGTTTAAGCCACTTCCTTCATTGTACAAGATGTGCTTAACATCGCTTGATACACAAGTTCTTCAAATTCGCTGTCAGATACGAATTTACAAATAATGCTGAGGAATTCTATGATGGGATGCATATCGCTAAGGTGGCTGGTAACATTGTTGAATTCCTTAAGATTGTTCCATGTGATATAATAGAATTTGGCAGCAGCACATACATCACTAGTTATGCGATCGTATCACATATTGGACACTTGT
The DNA here is from genome assembly GCA_034401795.1 of Chaetoderma sp. LZ-2023a. Taxonomy (NCBI): domain Eukaryota; kingdom Metazoa; phylum Mollusca; class Caudofoveata; order Chaetodermatida; family Chaetodermatidae; genus Chaetoderma; species Chaetoderma sp. LZ-2023a. The sequence continues at coordinate 12,744,430 of CM067375.1, forward strand.
CGTAAGCTGAGATTGCTTTGTACACTCCATTACAGTTGGATATGATATGATGGGACTGGTGGATCTTCATGCAACCAAATCCCCACAACCTCAACCAGCAAAATGGGGGCACTGACTGGATTCCAGGCTCTAATGTTGCCACAGTAGTTTCCCGATGAATATCTCACTAGTGCTTGTTGCATGCATGATGATGCCCATCAAAGACTGTGCTAACTGTTGAAAACCTGAGTTAGTTTCTATGTTGATATTCCTTTTCTGAGCAAACACAGCTACGGTTCTTCCCATGTTCTGTCACCGTGGTGGTTAGATTTCAGCATTGTGTAGTATAAATACTTCGTGTAGCTTTTTTACCTTACAGTCAAAATTGTCTCGCCAAAAGAACGTTTGAACAGTGTGGCTCACAGAAGATGGAATCAGAGGTATACAGTATCCTCTGTCGGCAATTTCTTGATCCAGTTCAGTCTGTTCCGTTTAAAACACTCGAACTTTGTTCGTATTTTGAGTGATAAAAAGCCCCAAAATCTTCAAAAAACATAGACTACAGCGTTCTGTCCAGTCGTTTGTACAGCTCTATTTCTAGCAAAGTGTGTTCCTGTCAGATACTTTACATTGGAATAGGCATAGATTAAATTTTGTGAGAAGGACCCAGCATACTTTCGCGATTCATCCCTCGCTGTGTGCTGTGAGGGCTGCAAATGTATTGGTTTCATCATGAGAACGTTTGTCAGACATTCGGGAGATCTGCGGTCTTGTGCTCTTAATGAATCTCTAGTTTGAGGCCAATGTAGATCTCCAGCATGTTCTTTTATGGCCTTCTGCAGTATATTTCCGGCCTCTGCAAGAATAAAATCATTGTTTTCTCTTACATACATAGACAGGGTGATATTCGACAGTACTTTCTGACTGATTACCATGAGTGGCTGATGATAATACACATTGACAAAAATAATTCTCCTAAAAAGTTATTCTCAGGTGGTGTCTTCTTCACTTTGGCTCATAAGTCTTGTATCATCATTAAACCCATAAATTTTCAAATGATGCCAGAGCTGTTATTTTCTGGAATGGTTGTTGTGATGGCAACGTGGCCAATCTGTGTGCATTACTACCAGGCGAGACGGCACTGACGTTACATTCAGTTCAAAGTACCTATGTAGCAATGATGTGGCCTCTTGCTCATTCCCTGCAATTCCTGGATACTCTTGTAAATCATGAGTGGACTGAAAATGTATTATTCCATTGAATTGACATACCGTATCATGTATACGTTGTGTATTAATCCTGATGAATGGTAGTGAGGCGAATTCACCTTTCCAGAGTATCCACCCATCATATGACGTCACAATTAACTGTGTGGCGTGTAGAATGACATCACAATCAATGACGTCATGGATGATGTCGATAAGCACGTCACGAACGCATATTTGAAGACAGTCTATGCGTGTTGTACAAATTGTATGCCTTTACCATTTAATAAATATTATGTTGAATATTTTGAAACTAATTTGTCAGGGCGCTGCTGCTGCCATAGGCAGCAAAAGCACCCAGTTAAATTAGTTACACAATATTCAACAGCTTCCCTGTATAGTTTTCAGGAAATTGATAGATAGGGCATTCGGGCATCGATCAATCCCAACACGGCGAGGTGTGGGTGGAGCTTAGTTAGAGATGGGCGGGGCATAGCTAAAATGGAAAGGTTCATTGTCAAAGCTCATGGATACAGTGACTGTAATGATATGTCTGGCTAACATCAGATTGGTGGGTGAGTCCACTGCTCCCACTGTAGTTAGATTTGATAAATATAATTAGATGTTGATTAACCGGGCTATGCTTGATTGAAAGACATGAGGAGTGTCCCGTACAAATTTGACCAAGATAACCACGTTTTTAAGCATAATGTATCGGTTTTTTGCACCCATTGTTAATTGTTGACCTTTGACCTTTGAGCTAAGGTCAGTCACTAAAATGATTTGATTTGCTGTAGGATTAGACATCTGAAATTTTCTAAGATCAGAAGTGTATCAAATGGAAGCAATGTTGGTTACCAGAGCAACGCATGCTGGTTGTGCATTAGCGCTAAAGTTACATCTCGTCTCTTTGCCAGCACAACACGTAGCTATCAAATTTGCCCACAATCTGAAAATGAAGAAACACATAATGCATGCTATATTGGACCATTTCGTAAATACACTGATCCATTTCTATGTATGCCGCTACTTTCTCTAGCTGAGTTTACGTTTCAAGATAATTATACAGGGAAGCTTCTGAATATTTTGAAATTAATTTGACTGCGGTAACAGCTCCCAGTCAAATCCAACAGATTATTTATTAAATTGTAAATTCATTGAGTAGCAGATCGGATCCATCCATTAGCAATAGATCAAAGAACGATGGTTAGCGAGCGCATAATGATATTTTCTAAACATGGTTGATAATTTTGATCTTAAATGTGGACGACTTTAAGAATGTATTCATCATCTGAAGATAATAGAGGGATCCATTTCTAGATATGCCCCGCCAATTTCTAGCCATGCCCCGCCCACGTTTAGCGCGAGTTGTCATCGATTTATATAGGTCTACTTGGATTCTCACAAATACCATTTTCAAGGTAATTATATAAGTAAGCTGTTGAGTATTTTGAAAATAATTTGGTTGGGTGCTGTTGCAACAACAGCGCCCAGTCAAATTAGTTTCAAAATATTCAACGAATGTTAATAGTAAATCCAAAGACATACAATTCGTCCATTTGGCGGACTATTCTAGCTTCGTGACGTCATATACTTGGACGACAGATCGGATTCATCCATTGTTGTAATTCTCATAGTATTTATCACATAGAGATAGCTGCTGACATTTTCATAGAATGGAATAGTCGATCCTGATCTAGGCCGGCACAAAAATCCGATATTACGGTTGCGACATGATAGCCGACATCCAAATATGCCTCTATGTATAATCACACCTCGGATACACATAATTGAGGGATCTGATCTGTCGCTCAAGTTTATGTCATCATAATAAATTACGTCACATGTAGGATGACGTCGCTCTGTCACTGAAATCCGAATGTGTACTAATTCTTTGGTGAATTTACAATTTAAAGAACGTTCTGTTGAATATGTCGAAACAATTTGACTGGAACCTTTTCTGCCATATTAAATAACTTACCTGTATAATTACCGTGAATTTGTGATTCTGGGAATTCATGGTCCAACGTATATTGAACTATATATCTATATTTATGTCGATTTCAACAAGCAGCAAATAACAGTGGAATGTTATCTGTTTGTAGGTAAGTGAGGTATGGTTCTGGGAAGGTCTCTCAAACGTCCACGATGGTCTATGCTCAGAATTGATACAAATTTAACTATCTGAGAAGCAATATCCTGAATAAATGAGCAAAGGGTATGGTACATTTACTGCCCTTTAAACGTGATGATAAGCCGTTTAGTAGTATCAATCGCGTAAACTTCGGGCGATACTCACCTGGAATTTGTGGAGTCAACAAATACAACAAATACAGATACAGATCATAACGAAACTCTGACACTCAAAATTCATTTTAATCATACGTTCCAAGAATCTATATGGCTAGGGGTTTTGTTTTCTAGTGCTTTTGCACTAGAGTCATAAGGTACATTCTGATTTCCAAAAGAAAAAAATCAATATCCTGTTTGAGGAAAAAATTGATTTCAGTGTTTCAACATACATGTATTTATATGCTATTGCCATTAGTATTATATCCAAGGTCTGAGGGTGGTGATATGGTGGCCACACCCGACAACATCAACCCCTGATAAGATAGAATCACGGATGTGTATGCCCACACACCTAAGAATTTATGCCCCTGAAAAAATCCATGAAAGCTGTGACGTTCAGTCGCGGTTTTTCCGATATGTTTAGTACGTACCCAGCACCAAATAAGCCATGATAATAAGCAAAATAGAACATCGCGTTGGTGTTCATGGAGACATCAGAAAAGCCATTGCCAACTGCTATTCCCTGAAACAAATACACAAAATATACTAAGATCTGCATTTTAGGTGTCAGACTGGGCTGCTCTTAACATAGGAATTCATTTCTAGCTATGTCCCGCCAATTTCTAGCTAAGCTCGGCCTAGTTTTTACACGTGTTGGTTTAGATTTTAAACTTTGATAGGTAACTATAGGAGTAAACTCTTGAATACTTTGAAACCAATTTGACTGGGGATCCCTATGTCAACAACATCTTGAAGTCAAATTATTTTCAAAATGCTCGAAAGAATATTTAATAATTTTTAAATCCATCAAAAACATGCAATTCGTACACTTTCGCGACAGACTTTTTGATTTTTGTGACGAAGCTACGTCATCATGATCATGATGTCAGATAACTAGTGACTAGTGACTAACCTGATTATGGCATCATATATCTGATATATGGCACACCGGATCTCATCCCTCCATTATTAAAACAGCCTCCAAAAGAACAACACTCTTAAAACGCATAACATGTTGTAGCCATTTCTATAAAGAGACTATGATGACGTTGATGATTACTGTATTCCGCTGCTGTAGTAGTAGAAACAACCCATACTAATTTTTAATGGCTTCTTTTACTAAACCGTATGGCTTCCAGGTTATCCCTAGGATCTAATTTTACGATATCAGGGGGTGGGACCGTTGATGGTGGTTGAATTGGGGGATGCGGGGGTGGTGTGCATAAACGGGGGGGGGGGGGGGGGGGGGTGTTTGAGGGTGCGCGAATGGGAAACGTGGTGAGGTTGAAAGACCGGTTGTATGGTGTACAGTGCGCTAACATGTAACATGGACGATTACTAGCATACCCTACATCGAGGGGGTTGTGGGGGCGGGTGGGTGGTAAGTAATCTTCTGCTTTATTATTATCGGTTAGAAATGTCTGGAGGGTGCAGTACATAGTTATAGGGTGGGGGTGGGCGCAGTTCGAGTAAATTTTATTATATTCATCCGTTGAGCCGATTTAAAAAAATTATTTAACCGTATTTAAAATATATCCCTGCACACACACCAACACATTGAAATAATATCTCTCCAAACCCTACCCCTCTAAAAAAAATCCCTAGCCTATCTTTACACCCATCCAGTTAGGGGGGCACTATCACTTCGATCCTTTTCAAATTTATTTAAATAATCACTCTAATATCAGTTTCACGTAATACCTCAGTCGCATCATTCTCAATGATGATGATTACCGCGTTCTGCGGCTGTAGTAGTAGAAACATCCTACAACTGCAATCAGTCCTTCTTCGCTTTTCCCACTGTGTCTTGTCCTCAGCCAAAATGCTTAGCTTTTTCAGGTCCATAAAGAGACTATCGAGCTAATAATTGTTGATGTTCCAGACAGTGATCCTTTAAAATAGCTTGTACTGTGTTGATAGATATTAATGTGGTTTTCAGTACAAAGCTACTTTGACACAAACAAGTTTGGAATATGAATACTATACAGAGTCTAATAATAGACCGTTCCACTTTATCCAAACATCATATGACGTCATAATTAACCACGTGACTTGTAGAATGACATCATAATCAATGACGTCATTATGACGTCATGAATGGCATAGATAAGTACGTCACAAGCGCATAATTGAAGACGGACTATGTGTTTGTTGTACGAATTGTATGTCTTTACTATGTAATAAATATTCTGTTGAATATTTTGAAACTAATTTGACTGGGCGCTGTTACTGCCGATGGCAGCAACAGCGCCCAGTCCAATTAGTTTCAAAATATTTTACAGCTTATCTGTATATTTACTGGAAATTGATAGTCAGGGAGTTCAGGTATCGATCGATCACGATATGTGCGAGGTGTGGGTGGAGCTTAGCTAGCCATGGGCGGAGGGGGGGGGGGCGGGTGGTGGTAGCTAAAATGGAAAGATCCATTCTCCTAGACGAGAGACGATGAAGATATCTCTCCAATCTCCCAGCATTTCCACTGTAAAGGATACATCGAATTAGTCTTTGCAGCGCTGACAACCATATACCTGAATAAACAAAAACCTAGACTGGTACACTAGAGATCAATCGGTATTTATTACCATTTACCGAAAGGGCTCTGCCTAACACACTAGCAAATATCTACCTGTAGATTCCACGACTGGTCTAGCATCTTGGCTGCAAGGAGCGGGATATAATAGCCGCCATAACTCTCACCAGTCAGGTAGAGTGCATTTTTAGTATATTCGGGAAATTTGGCAAAGAAGTCTTTCATTGCTGATAGATTATCCAAAGTGACCTACAAGGCAATATAGTAGAATGTTAATGGAGGATTCCAGTTTCTCAGTCAATCATATGACGTCATAAACAATTACGACATGAATGGCGTAGTTATGTTCGTCACGAACGCATAATTGATGACAAACTATGCGTTGGTTTACGAATCGTATGTCTTTCCTATTTAATCATTTAATGTAGTCATTATGAACATGTAGTCATTGTGAACATGTAGGAACTATGAACATGTAGTCACTATGAACAGGTAGTCATTATAAACAGGTAGTCACTATGAACAGGTAGTCATTATGAACATGTAGTCACTATGAACAGGTAGTCATTATGAACATGTAGTCACTATGAACTGTAGTCACTATGAACATGTAGTCATTATGAACATGTAGTCACTATGAACTGTAGTCACTATGAACATGTAGTCATTATGAACATGTAGTCACTATGAACTGTAGTCATTATGAACATGTAGTCATTATGAACATGTAGTGATTATGAACATGTAGTCATTATGAACATGTAGTCACTATGAACAGGTAGTCATTATGAACATGTAGTCGTTATGAACATGTAATCACTATGAACATGTAGTCACTATCAACATGTATTCACTATGAACATGTAGTCACCATGAACATGTAGTCACTATGAACATGTAGTGATTATGAACATGTAATCACTATGAACATGTAGTCACCATGAACATGTAGTCACTATGAACATGTAGTGATTATGAACATGTAGTCATTATGACCATATAATCACTATGAACATGTAGTTATTATGAACATGTAGTCACTATGAACATGTAGTCAGCATGAACATGTAGTCACCATGAACATGTAGTCACTATGAACATGTAGTCACTGTGAACATGTAGTCACTATGAACATGTAGTTATTATGAACATGTAGTCACTATGAGCATGTAGTCAGCATGAACATGTAGTCACCATGAACATATAGTCACTATGAACATGTAGTCACCATGAACATGTAGTCACCATGAACATGTAGTCATCATGAACATGTAGTCACCATGAACATGTAGTCACCATGAATATGTAGTCACTATGAACATGTATAGTCACTATGAACATGTAGTCATTATGAACATGCAGTCACTATGAACATGTAGTCACTATGAACATGTAGTCACTATGCATATGTAGTCATCATGAACATGTAGTCACTATGAATATGTAGTCACTATGAAGATGTATTCACTATGAACATGTCATCACCGTGAACATGTAGTCACTATGAACATGTAGTCACTATGTACATGCAGTAATTATGAACATGTAGTCACTATGAATATGTAGTCACTATGAACATGTAGTCATTATGAACATGCAATAATTATGACCATGTAGTCCCTATGAATATGTAGTCATTATGAACATGTAGTCACTATGAACATGTAGTAATTATAAACATGTAGTCACTATGAACATGTAGTAATTATAAACATGTAGATGAATCAAAAGTGTGACCAAATTAATCAAACCAAAAATCATTTTCAATATGGATCCCATGGAATAGGTACCACCTGAGCAATAAATTATAAATAGACGACATCGTGATCCAATTATATAGTCAGTCCGTATCACAAAGGGCGCATCATCCTCATCATCATCTTCATCATCACCCGCATCATCATCATCATCATCATCATCATCATCATCCTCATTGTCATCAGTCTGTGTCGCGCAAAATGCTTACCTCGTCATCATTGGTGGTGTAATTCTTGTCCTTTGAGTAGGAATACCCAACACCGACAGGCGATTCCATGTACAGAACGTTAGCATTCTGTGGGTGGTGTGGTGAATAATAATAATAATAATAATAATAATAATAATAATAATAATAATAATAATAATAATAATAATAATAATAATACTTAATAATAATAATAATTAATAATAATAATAATAATAATAATAATAATAATAATAATAATAATAATAATTATTATTATTATTATTATTATTATTATTATTATTATTATTATTATTATTCTCAAGGATTTTCGCAACCTATCTCCTACAGTTTTGATCTAATCAACTTTAAACTTGGTCAACTTGAAGTACCTATTGGGATCTAGTTTGGCATTACTTTTCTTCTCGATCGGGTGTATAGTTTCCGAGATATCCGCATTTCCGCGGGCAAAATGTCCCATAGGAAATGTATGGGAGCAATATTCGGACAGAAACTACTCCTAGAGTTTTTCCTCGATCGTCTTGAAACTTCGCAGACTTCTAGCATGTGATCTTCTTCTTTTCGTTCGCTGATCATACCGCCAGTCCTGTAAGTGACTATCGACATGATCATAAGCGTTAAGTGCGTGGATCCATGGTTTATTAGAGTGCGCCGGGCGGCCTGGAACCTCCGTCTTCAGCACTCGAGGTTTCTGTCAGGGTTACCTCCTTTAGTCGCCTCTTACGACACACAGATGATACGGAAGGTGTATTCTAAGCCCCACCTACAGGGCATGTGATGATCCGCATCTTCGTTAAAAATATTTTCTGGGCACAGTGACCAGATTTGGAGAGAACATGGCGTACGGCGAACCTTTTGGAATCAAGATACGTCATATTTCTAGGGCTGTCAGATGGCTGAAATTTGGCTTATACGTAGATGTATTATACTTCTCTTGATTAGTGAAATAAAATCGTCAATCAACATGTTAACCATTTAAAACTCTGCATTTCCGTACCCACCATGTTCGCATAGGAAATGCATGAGAGCAATATTCGGATACTGACTGTTCCTAGAGTTTTGCGTCTATCATCTTGAAACTGGAAAAGCACATGTTGACTCAAAATATTTTTTGGGTCCCGTGACCCGTTTAGAGAAAATCCGGCATAAGCCCAATTTTTTTGAATCAAGATAATTCATATTTCTAGGTTGGTCAGATGCTTGATATTTGGCATATACGTAAATACATTACACTACTATTGATTAATAGAATAAAATCATTGGCGAACATGTTAACCTTTCAGATAGCTGCATTTCCGTTCCCAACATGTCCCATAAGGAATGTATGGGAGCAATATTCGGTCAGCGACTGCTCCTAGGATTTTTACGGATCATCTTGAAACCTAACATATTTCTAGGATCTGTTGACCCGCAAGTTGACCCAAAAATCCTTTCAGTTCAGTGACCAGTTTTTTAGAAAATGCTGCATAAAAACAATTATTTGACATCATGAGAATTCTTACTTCTGTCCCTGTCAGAGGGGTGCCATTTTTGACATCCCTAGATACCAGAGGCTACTATTGCTTACTAAAATAAAATCGCTAGTGATTTAACATTTAATTAACATTTCTATTATTGTAAAACTGCACACTAAACAATTTCCATGATTTGCCGATAGATGACGGAATTATGGTCGGATTGTTTCAGCATTTATATCGCCTGATCCGTGGCGGAATTGCCTCTCAGACACCATTTACAGAACTCCGATATCCTGAATGGTCCCTGAGATATTGAGATTTTTGTATCGTAGAGAAATATGCCAATAGGGAATGTACTGGAAATTGATTTGATGATAAATGACCCAGTTTTGGAAATATCACATCTAAACTTAGTACGGTTCTAGTACGCAGCTGGCACGTATAGATCATCTACAGATGGTGTATGGTTCCCGAGAATTACACGTTTTCTTGTCCAAAACGTCCAATTGGAAATGTAAGGGAGTGCTATTTGGACAGCAACTCGTCTTAGAGTTTCTTGCAGATCATGGAGAAACTTAACAGACTTCTAGCAATTGTTAACCCGCATCTGACACCCACATATGTGCCTCGCCCATTGAGTACTATTTGCGATTCCTAGCCTCCAAACTTGAGACACTTTCGCTACACCTTAGGGCCTGGGATGCTTTTAGTTTTCTTTTTGATCCAGTAAATAATTTCTGAGGAATACGCTTGTACGTGCCCAAACCGACTCATAGGAAACGTATGAGAGTGATATTCTGATAGCGACTCCCCTTAATGTGTCTGCAGATCATGTTGAAACTTAAGATCCTTCCAGAATCCGTAGTCACACATCCGATCCAAAATCAAGGAAAATACCATCAAATGTCAAATAAAGGAGAAATTAATGGATTTTTTTTGGCTCAGGTAGTCAGAAACAATCGAAATTCACCAGATTTAATTGCCGCAATCGACTTCAACAGGTAAAGGGAGGTAATTCATGACAAAACCTAAAATTGGTCACTTTGACCCCTGATTGACCTTGACCTTTGACGGATCACGTTCAAACCATCACCATTGGATCTGGCATGTGTGGGTTTCAAATAGCCGAGCAATTAAAGAATTTTTTTTGGCCCATTTAGTCAGTGAATCGAAATTCATCATATTGAATTGACTCAATCAACTTCAACAACTAAAGGGGGGTAATTCATGCCAAAGACAAAATTTGCGAGGGAGGGTGGGTGGGGGGGGGGGGGAGCAGCTAGCATCCTGGTCACTAAGACGTGAACCGTATCTGGACACAATTGCAATTGCGAATGCAAACTCTGAAAATGGCTTTTGCATACAATTCCTGGTAGATACATCATACTCGGTTGCTGTGGAGGGCATATCGGTTGTTAAGGGGGTGGGGTGCTAGCCTGGTCGCTAACAAATGGTGAGAGACTTTCGAAACTGTGGTATTCGGAATCAGCATCCCCAAAAACATATTTAAAGTCTTTTTCATTGTGAAAAGCCCTGCAGTAACGCTGGTTACTATGTACAGCATTTTGGTTAATGCATTTTCAATGGCATAATTGCATCCTCAGAAACCGCTTGTGATATTCGAGTTCTTTAAACGGTTCCTGATAGGGAATCTCGCTGCGAATTTGATAAAATAATGCGGAAACAATCGGCCTAGAATCGCGCCATTTATCGGCTAATCACGGAAATAAAAGAAAGTATGCATATTTGCAATATCAGACACGTTCATATGTTCGCTAACGATTTTATTTCATCAATTAATGGGTGCATATGGTATCAACGGGTATACACAGTTTTATCACTCTGACCCCCCCACCCCCACCCCACCCCACCCCAACCCCACCCCCGCCCCTAGAAATATAAGTTCCACCATTCTGCCCAAAATGACGTATTCAGGATTTTCCAAAAAAACGCTTCATGGACAAAAACTAATTTTGAGGTCGCGGGCTATATAGTGCCAGAAGACGGCCAGGTTTTACGTTGGTCAGCCCAATACCCTATCAGAAAACGCGATTCAAATTTCAAAAAATGTCCCATACATTCCATATAGGGATTTTTCGGGCCACGGGAAATCAAAGATGGCCGCCGATCGCTTCGTCTCACATGTTTAAAACTAGCAAATTTGAAATTAGAACAGAATTTTACGCATGCTACTCGTTTCGACTGTCAAATTCTCTCAAATCAAAGGGTTCAAAATGGCCGCCGAAATATTCACATGTCATTGGCCGATTGCCGCTAGGTTTTGGATCTAGCGATCTCTCTTCGTCAACTTTGAATTGGTCCAGGTGCAGCATGAAATTACACAAATTACAGAAAAATCGGTCCAGTAGCCTCAGAGAAAATCACCATTTTGTAGGTTATAACGTCACCAAGATGGCCGCCACACACATGAGCCAATCAAGTTCTCTTGAACGATTTTTATTCTCGGCCTAACCAAAATACCGACTATTGAGTTTCACATCAATCGTCCCGGTCGTTTTAGGGAAGAACACTTTAAACTCTGCAAAATAATTTACAGATTTATGACCTCATCAAGATGGCCGCCGAAACGCTGGCCCAATCAAGTTCTCTTGAACGATTTTAATTCGGGTCCATAAAACGGCCCAGTGGTTTTGGAGAAGTAGAATTTTGAAAATCCGCGGAAAATTTAAGCAAATTCAAGATGGCCGCCTAGGCCAAGCAGACAATCAGATTCATTTGGGGTCAAAAGCCATCCGATATTACCGGAAAAGGCAGAATAATAATTTAATAATAATAATAATAATAATAAAAAGAACGAAAACAATATGGGGCCAGCCATGATGACTTGTCCAACTAATAATATCTAGAGATTACTGGAGTCAAAGTGTGTGTGTGTTGTAATATTTAAGGCGTTTATATGCTAGTTCCCAATGCTAGGGTCTAGACTCACGCCTGGCCTTTATGGTTTCTGTTGAATTCTTGTGAATTCTTGTGACGTCGGTTTGTGCATTAGCTTGTGTCTCTCGGTGTGTGTATTGCTCGTTGTCTCTCGATTTTGTCTCATGTTGCTGTTCTTGTCCATGGCTTTTCTGTTGCTCCTCATGCTTGGGCGTGGGGGATGGGAAGGGCCTAACCTGGACTTAACGGGGGTGGGGAAGGGATGGGGTAGGTGCTGGGTCGGGGGGGGGGGGGGGAGTAGGTGCGTGCGGTCTTATGACCTACTGTACCCAAGGGGGGGGGGGGGGCTTTAGGTCAGAGACCTCCCGGCCCCTTTGGGGGAGTGGGGAGGTTAGGGTGTGGGGTCATTCGGGTCCTGGGACCCATTTGCTCTTCTGGCCATTATCCGAGCAGGCACCAGCGCGCACTTGTTCGATTTTGATTGATTAGGCAGCCCGTATGGTGACTGCGTCCGTCCGAGGACGAACTCGATCAGTCATCCGGGTTGCATACCTCCATAGTCCCATCGAAAAGTCCGAAAGATTCTAATTCTAGCAATTATGTTTTGATTTTGTAATCCGTATGTTGCGTGGTTCCATCCGAGGACGAATCCATTCAGCATCCGGTTTACTTTGATTATGCCGAGATTTCTTGCCTACCTAACCCTAGCTCACGTTCACACAGTGATGGGCACTGTATGACGGGACCTCAATTTAAAGTCCCTACCGAGAAGACTGCAGGAGTCGTTCGTTCGTTCGTTCAATTGGTATTTATTGGCCGCTCACACCTATATGTATTTGGGCCATGACTCGCTCTTAGAGGTGCTTCCCCGAAGGGTTGCGTTGCTTCCCCGAAGGGTTGCTCTAAATAAATGAAAACTGAAAAAAGTCGAAAAATTAAGTTGTTGCTGGGAGTGTGTTGCCTGATGTTACCTAATGTATTGTGGTTGGCTAGTGTCTATGTTGTATGCCGTGTTGAGGAGGGAGTGGGAGGGGGAATTACTTTATTTCTCAAGGTGGTGGGATGGGGCTGGAGGGCAGTCTGTAAAATAAAATCTCAAAACGGAAATCAGGACAATTTAAATAAAGAGTATTATGATGAAACTGAATGATAGTACTATCAAATAAGAGGAAACAGATTAAGATAATGGCCTGTGATTAAATAAACAAGAAACGGGGAAAATTGAACTTAAAATCCAGTGTTTGTAAACTAAATATCCAAATTTAACTTAGAATTATAACTTGTTGCTATTAGAAATAATAAGTTGAATGCATGTGGCGCTATTTAGGAGTTGAATTGGTTTAAGTCACGTCGTCGAGTCACTAAAAATCATTTCATACTTATGCTAAAATTGTATCCAGCGACGGCGAGAGAAGAGCGAAGAGAGAGACAGCATCTACATCAAAGCAAATCAACGCCAATCACGACCTCCTTGTTCATCATCTTCGTCTTGTCGTCCTCAGCGGTTTCGTGATTGCAACCTCGGCCGTAATCACCAGCAGATATAAGTACACCGCAGCTAAAAGCAGGAAGTAAGCAGCGTCGCCACGCCAATCGACCAACGGCATCTCTCCATTGCGGCTCAACGATAAGCTTTTCTTTTTTTTCTTTTCAGGAGTCAAAGGTTTGATATGATGAACTATGATGAATATGCAATACTGGCAAGACTTCGCCACACACTGAATTTGGGACAAATTTGGCAAAAATATTGAAATTATAAGCAATTCAAATGTTTACCATGGGCAATAACTGTACAATGGTCCAACATTCTGTTGCGAATTTATGCATAATGTCATAATGTATTCACCCATCAAGTTCGGGGCAAACCCAACCAAAACTAACGAAGTCATAAGCATAAGCATTTCCAGGGGCGTTAACTCTTTACCAAGAGGCATAACTGTGCTAGTTGTTGAAGATTTTTACCACAATGATGAAGTCTCCCCACTCATCAATTCTCAGGCAAAACCACCCAAATATACTCAAATTATCAGCATTTCAAATATTTATCAAGACTCATAACCCTGTACCAAGGGGAAAAAAATACAAGGTATAATCTCAAAACTTGCAGGCATTTTGAGGCAAAATCTGCCAAAAATGAAAGTATAAACAACTACAAAATTTCCCAAGGACAACAACTCTATATAAAGCGGGATAATATTTATATTTGTTGACAAAATGTACCCACCAACCAAGTTTGAATTAAATGCAACCAAAAATAATGACATTACAAGCATTTCAATTTTAACCAAGAACCATAACTCTGTGTCAAGGGGACAAACTCTGGCATTTATAAATAATTTATGCCATGCTGTGAAAATGTACTCACCGACCGAGGTTGGGGCAAATCTGACCAAAATCAAAGAAATTATTAACGTTTAAAATTTTACAAAGGACCATACTCTCTAACAAGTGGCACAACTCTGGCATGTGTTGAAAATTTATACCACAACTCTCGGTAAAAGAAAAGAAAAGACCATTCTGTGCAAGATAAGAAAGAAATGCAACCAATTAAAGGTCTATTTATACAGATATATCATCTCATAGACCAATCGAATGAACCTTTCCAGTTTTAGCTATGCCCCGCTCATCTCCAGCTAAGCTCCACCCACACCTCGCTCGTGTTGGGATCGATCGATCTCTGAACAAACTGACTATCAATTTCCAAAAAACTACACGGGTAAACTGTTGAATATTTTGAAACTAATTTGACTTGGTGCTGTTGCTGCCTAAGGAATTAATACAACGACGTTAAAGTCTACCCACTCACCGAGTTTGGGGCAAATCCGCTCAAAAATAACCACATTAGATAGAGATGAGTACTAGCGTATATTTCAAATATCTAATGGACTTTATCATATTTTAGCGCGAGTAATTTAACCCCATCTTGTGTCAACTTAACCCTTTAATGGTGAAATTGACCAAAAACAACTTTGCAGTGGTCTTCAAACATAGCTATTGGAAAGGCATAGAGAAGATTATTTTTTAATATTTACACTAGAATGACTGGCTCGGTAACCGAGCCTGTCATTCTAGCGGTAAATTTTCAAAAATACTCTTCTCTAGGCCTGCAGATAGACACTGGCTAAGTAAAAACATTAATTTTCTTTACCATTACCCATTTAATTGTCAAACCGGCGAAAAAAATTCAGTTGTAAATTTGCACAAATATTCTTCAAAAATTAAAATATCTTGAAAAATACTGACCATCAAAATGGTTAATTGATATATCAAGTAGTAATTTGAGCACCTTGAGGCGCTTTTAATACAAGAGCGGTTAACCCTTGAATTCCCTTCAAGACAACTTTCCAATAAAATTTTTGAATGTTATGAAACTAATTTGATCGAAAGCTGTCAACAGTTCCAAGTCAAATTAATTTGAAAATATTCAACAAAAAATTTCTGACATTTTAAAGAAATTGTCATTTCGAGTATGTACTGGTTAATATGGTTAAGTAGATTGTGGGTTTTAACTTGTATCACAACGCCAGCGTGACCTAACGTTCACTACTCACCATATTCCATGAGTACGGGTTGTAAGTGAGTGTAACATCGTCTTGGATCTGGAATAATACAACGATAGAAGGATTTATTTCTAGTTATGACTCGACCATTTATAGCTAAGCTCCGCACACGCCTGCGTTTGGATCGTTCGAATCCTGAATTCCCAGAATCCTAATATCAAGTTAACTGTACATGTAACCTGTTGAATATTTCCAAACTAATTTGACTGTGTGTTGTTGCTGCCTAAATTTCAACAGACTGTTGATTAAATAGTAAATACATACAATTCGTACACGACGATTCAATTTTCATGACGGAGATAGATACGTCATTAATTACGCATGTTGATTGAGACGTCAGACTACATGTGACGTGATTGATTATGACATCATACACGTGAGTGACAGATCGGATCCGCCCATACTCATAATATATTGAGAGGTATGTGAATCGCCACCCTACCAGTGATAGACTATCTACAACACATGACATGCTATACACACGTATGGACGCACGCACGCGCACAAGCAAGCACAATCGGGGAAACGCACTTATTCTCGTCGTACCTACTCACCCACAGCAAACGTCATCAGACACAAAGGACGTGAGTGCAATCTTAGCACGATAGCCCTGTTCAAAGGTCGTATTTTTTTATGAAAATCTTTACTTATGTATGGGAAATTCTTGCACATAAATAAAGTCCATTTATGTATAAAAGCCTTGTCAAAATAAAGGTGCTAAAGAAGATTGAGGATTATTGTTGAAAACGACAGAGAATTCGGCTATTCGGAAGAAATGTAAATAAACACAGGCTACGCGATTGCAATGTTAATAACGAATGTGTCATTATCTATCATACCGTAAAAGGTCCATTTTCTCTTAGGAGTCCGAGCAATGAGCTGCATCCGGGACCGCCATTCAACCAGAGGACAATCGGGTCGCTTGCCGGATTATCATACGATTCCACAAACCTAGACACATTATAAATACTACTCAGAAATTGCAAGGAACATTCTAAATACATATGCATACTGATAAATACCAGAAAAGCAAGGGTTTCCTATCCCAAAGGTGTCCTAACCTAATCGTAGCGTACTTGAAACGAAACTGAGTGAGATGGATATTATGCTGGTGAAATGGTCATTGTTCCATCACCCGTTAGTGGTCTACTCGTGCTGACCAGGTCTGACTCTGAAAAGCGTTGCCTGCTAACATTCAGTACTGCACGGGCTTTCCCCACGGAAGACATCAGAATTCGGTTTCTCATTACATTTGAAGGAATTTTCTGATTCTGGTTGCGCCATTATGCCCGGCAGACGTCATCTGACTGATCAGGAAATTTCTCATGGTACTTGTCTGCTGCAAGATGGTTGGATGCAGTAAAGAGTAGCCGTTGCCCCTTGGAGTCCATCAGAGTGCCATCCTCAGGTAAGGGAACCTGTATCAGGAGATCGGCCAAGTGAACTGACGTCATAAAGGAGGACATGCGAGGGCTATCGCACCGTCACTGGAGAGTTTCCTTGTCAGTTCTGCCTGCCTATCCTGAACCACTAATGCTACAGTATTGCGAAACCACTTTAGTGCCGCGAGTGGGTTGACGATACCCACTTAGACTGTTAGAAACACACTGTATGCCATTGGTCTGAAGGCCGGCAAGCCTACTGCGCGAGTACCATTGAGTAAAGCTTACCGTCAAGCGCAACTGAAATACTGTAGAGAACATCTCAACTGGACTCATCAATGGGATGTCGGTCGTGTTTACAAACGAGTCGCGATTTTACTTGGTAATTCAATATTTAAAGATTTGCTAATGCCAACGTGGTGGAACATGCCCATTAAGGTGGAGGTTCAGTCATGTTGTCGGGTGTCATTAGTGCTGGTTACCATACAGACCTCTACAGAATGGCTCTCTGGCTGGTGTGAGCTATATGGACGAGGTTCTCTATCCCTTTGTCTTGCTCTGTACTGGCGCAATAGGGCGTAGATAAGTTCATTCTGATGGATGATAATACGCGGCCATACAGAGTAAACTGCGTGGTTAATCTCTATACCAGGAAACTGAGTATATCGAGCGAATGCAGTGACCAGTACGGTCTCCCGAGTTGAATCCCATTAAGCATGCGTAGGACTCACCAGCCTCCAGGAGCTTGGGAAATCCTTGACAGACGAGTGGGCCAACATACTGCATATTCCTGTCCAACGCTTGATTCACAGCCTGCAAAGAAGGGACCACACTGTAATCAGTGTAAGGATTGGCAATGGGCGATACTGTGTAGTCGGGAAACCATGACCGTGGCGCTTGGCAGATCCATCTCCTGGTTGCACAATACCTTACATTACTTTGCCGTGTTGATAATTGTGGGCAGAAATCGGTAGCTAACTGAATATATACGCAGGTACTCGCGTGAGCGATACATAGCTCATCATCATCGTCGTCGTCGCTGCTGCTGCAGCCGCCGCAGCTGCCATCGACGTCGCCAGCGTCGACGGCGGCATCGTCGTCGTCGTCGTTATTGTTGTTGTTGTTGTTGTTGTTGTTGTTGTTGTTGTTGTTGTTGTTAGTGTTGTTGTTGTCGTTGTCATCATCATCCGGTCTCATCATCATCATCATCACCCTAACATAAGCCTAATATGTTCTATCAAGAATACCATACCAGATACAGCCTAACCTGTCTATAATGGTCATGCATGGAGCGTTAAATAGTGGTCATAAACGATCACAGAGTATACTTCTGTTGACAACTTAACATGGCAGATGAAATGAAATTTGAGTC
>CM067375.1:12763567-12848567 GCA_034401795.1 Chaetoderma sp. LZ-2023a
CGCATGACACGTGTGTTAATTATCTC
This sequence comes from Chaetoderma sp. LZ-2023a, assembly GCA_034401795.1. NCBI lineage: Eukaryota > Metazoa > Mollusca > Caudofoveata > Chaetodermatida > Chaetodermatidae > Chaetoderma > Chaetoderma sp. LZ-2023a. The sequence goes on from CM067375.1 coordinate 12,763,594, forward strand.
CCTTGAAAAACATATGATTTGTATAACTCCGCACCTGGTTGTTACAGAAATGGCCGGACACTTTCGAAACTGTGATATTCGGAATCAGCATCACCAAAAAGCTTTGTAACGTCATTTTCATTGTGGAAAACCCTGCAGTAACGCTTGTTGCTATGTACAACATTTTGGTTAATGCATTTCGAATGGCATTATTGCATCTTGATGCGAAAATTGTAATATCTCGGGAACCGCTTGGGATATTCAAGTTCTGTAAACGGTTCTTGATAGGGAATCTAGCCCCGACTTTGATAAACCAAACACGGAGACGATCGGCCTAGAATTGCGTCATTGATCGGCAAACCGCGGAAATAGAAGCCAGTACGCATATTTGCAATATCAGACACGTTAATAAGTTCGCTAACGGTTTTATTTCATCGATTCATGGGCGCATATAGTAATTACGTACATGCAGAATTTTAACACAGAGCCCCATAGAAGTATAAGTTTCAGCACTCTGCCCAAAAATTACATATTTAGGATTTTCGGAGAAAACAACTTCATGGACCAAATATATTTTGTTTAGTCAAAACGCGGGCTACATAGTTCTAGAAGTCTACCATGCTTCAAGTAGATCAGCCTAAAACTCTGGGAGAAAACGTGATTCAAATTTCAAAAATTTCCCCATGCATTGCCTATGGAGATATTTCGGTTTACGGAATATCTAAGATGGCCGCCGATTGCTTAGGCTCACACGTTCAAAATTGGCAAATTTGAAACCAGAACACAATTTTGGCCCATGTCTACCAGTTTCCACTGTCAAATTCCCTCAAATAAAAAAGTTCAAAATGGCCGCCGAAATATGTCATTGGCCAATTACAGCCAGAGTTTTGGAGATATCGCTCTCTTCTCATCAAGTTTGACCTGGCCATGATGCATCATAATATTCCCAAAATTTCAGAAAAATCAGTCCAGTAGTCTCAGAGTAAAAACACCATTTTGTATGTTATGACGTCACCAAGATGGCCGCCACAGAATAGCCACCAATCATGCTGAATTTTGATTGGTTGATGGCGGCCATGTTTTTTGACGTATCAATTTCTCTTGAACATTATGTAATGCCCCCTCAAGTCCCTAATCAGCCAAATTTCGGCCCGATCCGTTCAGAGGTTCTGGAGAAGAAATCGTTTTCACGAAAACTACTTCATTCAAGATGGCTACCCAAGTTTTCAGCCAATCAAATTCCCTTAAACAAACTTGGTTCAGCGGATCATATTTCTTGAGTTTTTGAATCAATCCGCTAAGTGGTTTCGGAGGAGAAGATTTTAAAATACGTTTCCGGAAATACTACAAACTCCAAAATGGCCGCCGGCCTAATTGGCCGACCAGCGTTGTTTGAGCAAAATCAGATCTCTATTACATAACAATGCTTTCTGCAAAATATAATTTCAAATCCACCCAATGGTTTCCGAGGAGAAGGCATTTTAAATTTCCAATTGCTTTACTATGGGGAAATTTGGCGTGAAACGAATCCAAGATGGCAGCCAAACCGTCGATCAAACAAATTCGAAAATGCCAGATTTGAATTTCTCGATCCCAAAAAACCTATATAGGCCCAATTTGGGCATCAAAATCCATTAAATAAAAAATTCAACATAGCTGCCAGAAAGCTTGATGCTGATTGGTCCATACGGAAATCCATATTTTTCGAGCTATTAACTTCTCTTGGACAAACTTTATACGGACTCAGTCTCCGCTGCTTCTGACAAAATTTCAGCTCATTCCGTTCAGTGGTTCTGGAGATTTTTTTTAAATGTGGGAAAATTGTCCGGAAATCCAAGATGGCCGCAAACCTATCAAGAAAATCATATCCATTCACACGCAAACAGTTTGCCCTAATAAGGCCCTCTTGCCATGCCAAGCCCGAATTTCACCGTCATTTTTGTCTTCGCACTATTCGCGAACAAATAAAACGGCGAAATAAAAAAAAATTAAAAACGGAACAATAGCAATAGGGTGCCAGCCATAATGGCTTGGTCCCCTAACAATAACAATAGGGTGCCAGCCATGGCTGGCTTGCCCCCCTAATAATAATAATTACTGTCATATATCGTAATTTAAACTAATAGTCAGCCAGAATTTCATTGTGTGTACATAGATGTATAAATTTGTATATATGTTAATGAGACCCCCTGTTAGACCAGGCCGTTTACTTGAAGATTTACCCTCAATAAATAACGATTATTATTGCCACGTCATGTTAAGTCGGTCTATCAGTTTTCCATAATTTGTATCCAGAGATGTTTTGGTGTAATTTGGGACATCTTTTTCGTCTTAAAGCGTGTCTCGGTGCTTTTCTTTCTGTAGTATCTTAGTGGCGACGCCTTAGATGTCCAAATACAGCGTAGTCTACTGATTGTGATCTGTGAGTATGTAAACATATTCACTTTTTACTATTTTCTGCTATCTTACATTTACTGTGCCTACGGTTGTTTTTAATAACCACTTATGAAAAGCATCACTATTCTTCTCAATCCAGCTGGTTAGTGTCCATAGTTCAGAGTCGTAAAGGAAGATACTTGAGATGCATGCATTGAGTATCATGACTTTAACTGTGATCTGTTGTCATTGGCTCTTAGAATGTGCATCATAACGGACCTGTCCATTTTTAGCCATGCCTCGCCTATCACTAGCTAAGCTCCACCTACACCTCGCCGTGTTGGGATTGATCGATCCCTAAATACCCTAGCTATCAATTTCCTGTAAACAATACAGGGAAGCTGTTTAATATTTTGTAACTAATTTGACTGGCTGCCATAGGCAGCAACAGCGCTCAGTCAAATTAGTTTCAAAATATTCAACAGTATATTTATTAAATAGCAAAAGCAAACAATTTGTACAACAACGCATAGACCGCCTTCAAATATGCGTTCGTGACGTACTTATCGACGTCATTCATGACGTCATTCATTATGATGTCATTGTACACATCACGCAATTCATTATGACGTCATATGATGGGTGGGTACTCTGGAAAGGTGAATTCTCAAAGTATCTATCGCTAGGCCTTTCCTTCGCTTCATGCCTTGTGATCTCTCTGATGTGCTGTCGATATGAACTTAGAATACTTCTTCAATTCATCTTGTTTTATCTCGTATTCTTCTGCCGTCACTATTTGTGTCTATAGAGTTATATTTAGGTGATTGGCTATTTGTTTGTTTGCTGATCATCTGCTAATGGACTTTTTCAGCTTATCCATCCATCATATGACTTCATAATCAACTACGTGGCGTGGAGGATGACGTTATAATCATTACGTCATGATTGACTCGATTTACTCCGTCTTCAACGCTTAATAGTCCGCCAGGTTGTATGAATTGTATGTCTTTACTATTTACTAAACATTCTGTTGAATATTTTAAAACTAATTTCACTGGACGTTGTTGCTGCCATAGGCAGCAACAGCAACCAGTTAAATTAATTTCAAAATACTCAAAAGCTTACCCTGTATAGTTTTGTGAAAAGTGATAGTCCAGTTAGGGGATCGATCTATAACTCGGGCGAAGCGTGAGTGGAGTATAACTAGAGATGGGCGGGGCATAGCTAAAACTGGAAAAGTCCATTCTTGACTGATATCCATGTGGTTTTTTTCTCATGTTACTATATACTAGTTATGTTCTAGGTTTAAATATTTGCTAATAGAGGGAATTATCTTTCTACACGAATCTACGCCATTACATCGACAGTTCAGTTGATGCCGCGTTGTTGGCAACGAACTATAGCAATTTGCCATAGTTCAGCTTTCTCAATGCTCGTGTCCAAATTCCGAATTCTGACACTGGACACGCATGCCCTGTTTACGAACTACGGAATTCAAACAACCGTTTAACATACAAGACTATTGCTTAGATCAAACATGTTTTCATCGATTCCTTCAACTATATTCGCCGGATAATTTACGGTGCATTCGCTTACCTCCAGCGAGGGAGGCCATTCCCATGATCTTATTAGAGTGAACAATATGGAACTGTGATGCGAATGTTCCACCTGCAGATATCCCGGATACGGAGATCTTAGCAGTGTCCACATTATATCGACCTATAGAAACACATCCATATTAATATCTTCAAATTAACGGAGCAGCGAGAGAGAGAGGGAGAGAGAGAGAGAGAGAGAGGGGGGTGGGGGTGGGTTTGGGGTCTGGGAGAGAGAGGGGAGCAAAGGATGGTGGAGAGAGAGAGAGAGGAGAGAGAGAGAGAGAGAGAGAGAGAGAGAGAGAGAGAGAGAGAGAGAGCGGGAGAGCGGGGGAGAAGGGGGGGGGGGGGGTGGACGGGTTGGGGTCGGGGGAAAGAGAGGCGAGCGAAGGATGGGAGAGAGAGAGAGAGAGAGAGGGGGCGGGGTTTGGGGTCGGGGAGAGAGAGGGCAGCAAAGGATGGTGGAGAGAGAGAGAGGGGAGAGAGAGAGAGCGGGGGAGAAGGGGGCTGGGTGGGCGGGTTGGGGTCGGGGAAAGAGAGGGGAGCGAAGGATGGGAGAGAGAGAGAGAGAGAGAGAGAGAGAGAGAGAGAGAGAGAGAGAGAGAGAAAGAGAGAGAGAGAGAGAGAGAAGGGAGATAGAGAGAGAGAGAGAGAGAGAGGTAAGCTGTTGAATATTTTGAAACTAATTTGACTGGGTGCTGTTGATGCTTGTGGCAGCAACAGCACCCAGTCAAATTAGTTTCAAAATACACAACAGAATGTTTATTACATAGTAAAGACATACAATCGGTACAACTTAACGGATTTTAAGCATTTACGACTGACTTACGCGACGCCTTATAACACCCGCCTACACGTGTGTGACATTGTTGATAATGATGTCATATGGTTGGTCGATAGATTTGATTCCTTTAATCGGGCATCAGTTCCAATAAAATGACTACGCACTTACCTAGCCTAACGCCATTGATCCTAGACCCACTATCAGTTGGCCCAGGTGTTGGTGCTGGAGTTGTTGTGAAGAAGAACCATGCGTTTTGTAAATCGAATAAAATAACAAATACCAGACAAGAGAACAGCGTCATGGCGGCAGTAATGGATTTCAGGACGTTCAGTAGCATATATGCTTAAACTGTGTCTCGAAATCGCGGTGCTACCATATTGATAAGACATGTCGGAAAGCGAGGTCTCTATTGTATATGTAATCACGATGAACTCTAACTGTCGGTTCGATTGTCGAACTATAGTTAACTATAGATGACTATTTGCCACGCCGAGCGCACAATCTTTAGACTAAATAGAGGGAAAAGTATGCCTTTGACTTGACATATAGTGAATTAAAGTGGGAATTAACCAGGACTTTGAAATAAAAGAGCAGTTTGATCTTATCTCTTTATCATTAAGAAATGTCTCTGATCGCTATTGCGCAAATTATATATCTAGATTGTCTTTTTGTGAAGAGACACATAACGGTTCTTGTTCATTCTGAGCCAGGTACGTACACGCCAGGTCACGTTTCACACGTTAGCATAGATTATCTAGCTGTGTCGAGCCAAGGTTAGACCATGATTATAAACTGGAATTGAGCATCAGATTTCAGCACAATTTGTATGCGTACATGAGCAATGCATTCCTTTTCTATCTAGAATACTATTGCTTAGAGTACTTTGGGTCAACTGAAAAAAAGACTAGACTTTGAAGAAGATCAATTGTTTGTGTGCTGTGATATGAGTCATTTTCTGTGGGTGGCGAAATAACCAGATCTGGGTTATTTCGTCACTAAAGCAAATCTCAGTTTAATGACCAAATTAACCAAGCTATATAGAATCATTGACACTTTTAATGAATTTATCAAACATTGACCAAAATAGAATTCAACGTTACAATAATTATTAAAATATTTTGTAACAAAAAGCAACTTAAACGTCCTTTAATTAAAGCTTCATTTCTATGGCATATCTAACGTGTCGTGCATTGTTCTGCGAACAAATATAACTGTTTCCTTATAACAATTTGAGAGATTAATCATCGCACGTCCACAATTCAGACAAGTGTTATATTCAAGGAAGGGGTCATATAATTTAAAACACCGTCCACAATACCAATGAACATTTCCAGTTTTAGCTATGCCCCGCTCATCTAAGCTCCACCCACACTGGCCTCGCTCGTGTTGTGATCGACCAATCTCTGAACTGCCTGAATATCAATTTCCAGAAAACTATACACGTAAGCTGTTGAATATTTGGAACTAATTCGACTGTGCGCTACAGAAACAGCGCCCAGTCAAATTAGTTTCAAAATATTCAACAACATGTTTATTAAATAGGAAAGACATACAATTCGTACAACGCGTCTGACCTTTAAGCGGATAAGATGGACTAAATCGAGTCATTCATGACGTCATGATTTTGACGTCATCCTACACGTCACATAGTCATATGATGGATAGATAAAATGGAAGGGTCTATTATCTCCGGTGCTCGCAAGTGGAATACGACGCATCACCTTGTGCACACATGGCATGCTCCTTCACATCCTCCTCCACATCATCATCATCATCATTATCATCATCATCATCATCATCATCATCTCATCATCATCATCATCATCATCATCATCATCATTAACTACAGTGCTAATGCAAAAGACGTTAGGACCCCGCTGTTCCTGATTTATCTTCAGCATCGTTGAAAGAAATCTAAAAACTGCATTGCATAAATACTGTATTTAACATATTTTAACATGTCCATGTGAATAAGAAAAGTAGTCATAAATATATGGCATATTGGTGGTGATGATGTAATGGAATCTGCAGCTGTGGTAGTAGAAACATCCTACAGCTCCATGCAATCGGCCATTAATCGTCTTTGACCACTGCGTCTTGTCCTCAGCCGAAATCGCGTTAGCTTCCTCAGGTGCATTCTTGATCCCGGTGTACCAAGTCCTGTTTTCTTGGGGTAGCTTCATATCACGCTTACGCGACTTATCCAATGGCATCCTCCACCGGCTGTATATGTGCTGGCTTCCAGTAAGGCTCTCTGTGCGGGTGTGTCTTCCTCTTATATTAGCACATATTCAAACATGGACCTTCTTTGCGGGGCGACTTTTACTAACAGCCGCGATATATATTGCGCCATTGGAAAGTATTATGTCGGACCATTCGTATCCAATGAGTATGGGGAGGTGTTTGCGGCGGCAGGCGTCAGGCTTGTTATTATTATTGCGTTTGCGACAAAATTATATTGCATAAGTGAGACTAGAGTTTAAAGAACAGTGTTAGTTGATAATGCTTATCTTTAAACAATTTTAAATATTTTCCGTTGGAGGTTCGTTCGCGTGCATCAAAGCACTAGCTTTTCCGTCAGTAAAATCGTTGCTCTTGTCGACCATTAGTGTTGTCTTGTTCGTTTTTATTTGGCGCCAATTTTCGAAAACAAATCTTTGTATTTTTTTCGTTTATTTGCTGTGCTCCCCGAGTCGTACCTATAAGGAATTGTTATTAAATTACTTTAATAATTTTCGTAATTTTAAAACTTGTTTAAACCTTTTTGATAAACTTTCTTTTGGATGTTCGTTTGCGTGCTTTAAAACAGTAGATTTTTCGCCATTCAAACAGCTGCATTTTTCGGCCATTAGTGCTAGCCTTGATCGTTTTCGACACCAATTTTCGAAAAAAAAGAGAAATTTTTTCTTTTTCTCTTCAGTTTGCTTAGTTGGAATTTTCGCGAATTCTACCGAAGCGGACGACACAGCACTGGTATACTGGTAAAGTTTACTCAGCATTACTAGGCCTATTCTACCTCTTCTCTCTCTACACTTCCGTCTTTCACAGCCTACTCTACTCATCTCCTTCACACACTAATTCTACTGCATTCTATCGTATCTCTCATACTGTACCTTCTAAATCTTCCTACTGCACACTACATTCCAAATAACTCACACCGTAGGGTAAGCAACATGGAGGAAGCTGACTTCCTCACGTACTGGCGCCAAATAGTGGCAACGACAGCGACGTAAGCGCCGCCAAGCAGGGCGCCACTGGTGGTCCATGCATGCGTGGGGAGGGAATTTCCTGGGAGGGAGCGAGTGAGGGGGTTAGCGTCACTACTCACCTGGTGGGGGTGTAGGGACAGGTGAGGCGGACCCACATGACGAATTGGCAATGGGAGAGTTCTCCCACGAACAGGTGGCCCAGCAAGTGGTGATTCTGGAGAGCAATCTCCAGAACACACCACAAAGCACCCCTAAGAAGGGTGGTGGTACACCAGGCCCCAAAAGAAAATGGAGGGTCAGGGTGTTAGATGAGGGGGAGGAAGTGGGAGGAGGGGAAGGCACTCCCAGCAAGAGGTCTCTGGACAAGGGGGAGGGGTTCCCCAGCGGGAGGGAGAGTCCCAACCATCGCGCAGAGCGGGGGTTCCCCGGCTGGTGCGCCCAGTAGAGAAGGGAGGGAGGTGGGCCATAAAGGGGGGGGCAGAGAGGTGGTACCCAGGGGAGGAGGGTCAGGGTCAAGGGCCTCGCAGGCGATGATTTTGCGGGGTTAACCCGCATGGTAATCTATAGGCTACTGTATGCCATGGTGGGCATGCTGGCAGGCCTGAACAAGAGGGGCGGGGAGGTTTTAGTTACCTCCACCAGCGAAAGGCAGTTCCAAAAGCTGCTGAAAATTACAACGATTGAAGAATACACCACCAAAAACACCAGACAAAGCAAAGCGGTAGGTGTCATATCTGGAGTCCCAAGGGACTTCACGAATGACGACATAAAGAAAGAAATGAACAAGCAGGGGGAACACAAAGTGGAATGGGTGGGTCGGATTGGCGGCCTACGCAGTGAAACTGGTGTTCAATTCAGACGCACTGCCAAGTAAGGTTAAACTGGGATGGATGGCCTTCAAAGTCAAACCATACATCCCAGGGCCCGTCAGATGCTTCAGATACCACCTGCTGAGCCACGTGGCCAAGCACTGTAGAACCAAAGCAAGCGCATGCGTCAACTGCGGAGGGAATCACAAACGTGAGGACTGCCAGCAGACACCCCCCCCACACTGTAGAAATTGCAAGGGGGAACCACAGTGGCGCATATCGCGGATGCCCGGCTTTGCAACAAGCCAAGGACATCCTCAAGGTTAAAACGATAGATCATGTCTCATATGGGGGGGGGGCCAAGAAGAGGGTCACCCAGCAAATAAGCTGGGGAACTGAACAGCCAGCTGGAATACCAGCACCTGGACCAGCCACACCTCTTGAAAGAACAGCATGGCAGAAAAGGGCTGAATCCGTGAGGAGGAAGCTCGCCACCCCTGGAAGGGACTGCTCAGTGATGAGACATCAGGAAAAAGTGGAGGAGGCTCCTACTGAGCCACCCACCATAGAGATGGCCACGCCCACCCTCCCGCTTGGGAGTCCGGCCTGCCTGTAAACAGGCCAAAAGGCAAACAAAAACGACTAAAAACCGCCTGCAAAGGACTTAAAGTCATAGGCAGTAGCAGGGGCCGAAACCAAAGGGCTGAACCAATCGGCACCTTGGAGGTAACACTAGTGGAAAAAGAGGTTAACAAACCTGAGAACCCCACTAGCAATACTAGCAGCTGCAGTGACCAGCCAGCCGAGATTACCAGAGGGACACCAGCGAGCGTAAGACCCACCCCGATTGGTGGAGATCATAAAATTGTTTTAAATGTCCAAATTTTCAGACGATCATATCATCAGTTTGCATTGGCAACGAGGCAGCCAGAAACAATGTTGATGTCGACGGTCTCGTTGCGAAATTCGTAGAACTTTGCTCCTCTCCAAACTAATCATGGGGGTCAAAATTCTTCAATGGAACGTTCGAGGCATCCGGTCTAATACCAACCTTGACGAATTGTGGAACACATTCCACAACGAACGTGACCACCCAGACATTATATGTCTACAGGAAACCCGTCTGAAACCCAACCAGGGTTTCAAAAGGTACAACTACAATGTCGAAAGACAAGACCGTACCGCAGAATCTGCAACCACCTCTAGTGGTGAAACGGTGGCGGCATAGTGACACTCATAAAAAGTAATCTTTCCTACAAAAGATTGCCACAACGTGAGAGTAGCATAGAGCACCTTACAATAGAAATAGAAATCAATCACGAAACTATTAATATTGTAAACGTCCCAAGTTGCACTCTTCCTCAGACAATGACAAGCTCCTTGAAGGCCTAGAAGGTGAAACAATACTTCTGGGCGACTTCAACTCCCACCATGCCCTATGGGGGAGCAAAACCACGAACCCCAAAGGCCGAATACTAGAACAGGTTATTGACAACTACAACCTGTGCCTACTAAATGACCATAGACCCACCAGATATAACTCTAGTGATGGTGAATGGTCGGTCCTGGACCTTTGCCTCATAATACCTGGCTTTCGACCAACCCCCAGCTGGGACATTCAAGCCCAGTTCCTCGGCAGCGACCACCTCCCTATCAAAATACAGATAGGAAGCCTACAGAGCAAGAACGAGGCGCCACTGCACAGGAACAATTGGAATCTGAAAAAGGCCACTGGACTGAATACAAGCACATAATGGCCACGGAGCTGGAGACACCGATCACTAGTACCAGCACCGAGGAATATTATGAGCAATGTATGGGGATACAAGGCTGCCAACACAGCCATCCCCCAATCAAAGCCAGACAATAACCCCAAACAAAAACGCGTGCCTTGGTGGAATGGCGAGTGCCAAGAAGCAGTAACGCTCAAGAAAATAGCCTGGAATAGACAAAAGAGAAACTTCAGCATTGAACGCCTAGTTGAACACAAGAGACTCCAGGCCAAGGTAACAAGAACCATCAAAAGGCAAAACGCGATCACTGGCGACAATACTGCTCTGAAATCACTCGGTTCACACCCTCGAGCCAAATATGGCGCAAAGCGAAAGCTATTACCAGTGAAAAAAGAAGTCCAAAAAACCCTTACCCACCCTCATAGCGAATGGGGTAAAGCATGCCAATGACAAGGAAAAAGCTGAAGCGCTTGTCACAGTCTTCATTGCAACCAGTAGCAATGATAACCATGACCATGACTTCGTAGCAACCAAAACAAAGGTCGATGTGCATATCAATCACCTGTTCAGCTCAGGGAAATGCGAAGATCTTAACAACCGAGACCTCAACAAAACCTTCAACAGAATGGAACTTGAGCAAGCCCTTGGCAGAGGCAAAAGTTCCTCACCAGGTGAGGATGGCCTGAAATACGACATGCTTCGTAATATGCCAGAGGAGGGTAAACAAATGTTACTCAATCTCTACAACCTCGCATGGAGCTCTGGAAAAATGCCCTCAGTCTGGAAAACTGGGATCGTGGTTCCTATCCCAAAACAAGGGAAGGACAAAACTGACCCAAGATCATACCGGCCAATCTCCCTGACGAGCTGTCTATGCAAGGTCATGGAGAGGATGATCAAAAATCGTCTAGAACATGAGTTCGAACATAACGGTCTACTCCACCCTTGGCAGAGTGGCTTCAGAAAGGGCAGACGCACTACGGATCACCTAGTCAGACTGACTGAGGCAGCCAAGAAAGCCCTAGATGCAGGAAGAGGAAACATAACAATAGGAGTTTTCTTAGACGTTGAGAAAGCCTTTGATATGATGTGGCGAAACGGAGTCCTCAAAAAGCTCTATGGCTTTGGTTACCGTGGCCGCATTCTATTCTGGATACGAGATTTTCTCGATAATAGAAGGATTAGCGTCCGTGTTAATAGACAAATGCCTAGGGAACACACATTGGAAAACGGCACCCCGCAGGGTGGTGTAATAAGTCCCCTACTGTTCAATATCATGATGAGTGATCTACCCAAAGACATTGAAAAAGACCATGCACTGGGTCCCAACGCAATGGGCGGGTCTATTTTTGCTGATGACACAGCATTGTGGAACAAATATGTGAAGATAGACCGTGCACGAAAGACCATGCAGAAAGTTCTGCACATAGTCTCACGGTGGTGCAAAAAAATGGTTTCAAACTGTCTGCGGAAAAAACAGTTCAAATCAGTTTTACCAATGTGAAAATACATAGGCCATGATGCAAATCTGTACCTCAATGGACAGAAAATCAAGACATGTGCTGAAGTCAAATTCCTGGGACTTACATTTGATGGAAAGCTCACGTGGAACCCCCACATCAAGAGTCTGAGGGAGAGATGCTTCAAGCAATTAAATCTCCTTCGCTCATTAACAAAGCACACCTGGGGTGCAGAACTGCCGAGCATGCTTATGCTATACCGCGGCCTAATCCTGTCAAGGATAGACTATGGATGCGAAGCATACGCCACGGCGAGCAAGTCACTGTTAGAAACCATTGACACCCTCCAAACAAAATGCCTGTGCATTTGGTGTGGTGCCCCACAGAGTAGCCCTCGAGACGCAATCAACGTAGAGTGTGGAGAAATACCATTAGATCTGCGAAGAGAGGAACGGCTTCTCAAATTCTGGACATACCTACAAAGCTCTGCCCCCACCCACCCACCCTACCAGGGAGGTATGTCTTCCATGCAAGGAGCACCTAAGACACAAGGTACTGCCAAAATGACCAAAAAGACCAAACCACCAGGCCTGTTAATGACAGAGCTCGCCAGTGCCACTGAACTGGTAAACGTCGAAATAGAAAGCTCAAGGCCAGCTCCTGACCCGCCATGGCTACTTCCGCAGATCAAGGCGCATGACAGCCAATCCTCACAGATAAGCAAGAAAGACCCACCAGCGCTAATCAAGAGCTAGGCTCTGGAAAACATCGACAACAGATGGAAGGAGCACAGGAAAATCTATACCGACGCTTCCAAAATGCCCAACTCCTGCGAATGCGGAGCAGGAGTAGTCATAGGCGACCAGGAAGAAGTCCTCAAGTACAAGCTTCCGAATCACCTGTCAATATACACAGCCGAACTGGTGGCAATTAAAAAGGCTCTAGAATGGATTAAAACAGCAAATCCAGGCAAATACGTTATACTCACAGACTCACTAAGCTCGGTGAAGAGCTTCAAATCTAGCAGCAGCAAGAGCAGGGACAACCTAATCAAGGAAATCCGGCAGCTGTATGCAACTGTGGTGACTGACAACAAAACTGTGGACATCGACTGGGTCCCAAGCCATGTTGACATTAAAGGCAATGAACAGGCGGACGAGGCAGCCAAGCACGTGCTCAAAGATGCAACTATGACCAGCATAGGACTCTCAAAGTCCGAAGCGAACGCCCTAGTCAAAAGGCACATCAATAGCAAATGGCAAAGACAATGGGGCGAAAGCACAACCGGCAGATTCCTGTTCAGAATCGTCCCTGGAGTCAAACACAAATACTAAAACCACATCCCAGGACGCCAAGGCGACATTGTATTACGCCACATCAGAATGGGTCGGATCAGCGTTAACCAGTTACGAAAAAAACTCAACCTGTCAGACACATACCAATGTGAGGCCTGCAAGGAGACTGAAACTCTAGACCACTTCTTCCTACAGTGCACTGAATATACAGGCATTAGAAAGGAACTCATCAATACGCTGAGAAAGGGAAACTTCAATCTTGACCCTGTAGAAGACATTATAGCGATGCGTGACCGACAGATCAACCACGAATTAATCGAGTTCGTGCTTGCATCAGACAAACACATCACATAATCAGAACACATTTTGTTTAGCATTCATTAGGCCACATCAGTCTTATTCATGCGTGTTGATAAGCTGTTGTCGCAATGAATAATCTTACAAATTTGACCAGTAAATGTTAGTGTTAAATTACGCCACATCAGTCTTATTCAAGCGTGTCGGTAAGATGTGGTCGTAAATGTTCAAACGAGCTTGCAAACACTTAAACAAAATATAATTAATATATTAGTTAGAGCTAAACTACGCCACATCAGTCTTATTCAAGCGTGTCGATAAGCTGTGGTCGTAAACGTTCAAACGAGCTTGCAAACACTTACAGACAAGATATAATCAATATACACATGCATGCCTGAGTCATGAATAAAGTATGTTTTATAAACATTCGCATTGAGTGTTTAGCATTCATTAGGCCACATCAGTCTTATTTATGCATATTGATAAGCGGTGGTTGCAATGAATAATCTTACAAACTCGGCCAGTAAACGTTAGTGTTAAACCACGCCACGTCAGTCTTATTCAAGCGTGTCGATAAGCTGTGGTCGTAAACGTTCAAACAAGCTTGCAAACACGTATAAACAAAATATAAGTAACATACTTGTGCATGCCTGTGTCATGAATTTATGACCCAGAGTATGTGAGTACATGCCCCAAAACACCTGTCCATACTGTCTGTTTTCTTTTGTTCTCCTTCTTTTTCTTTCAGCATTGTTCCCCTATTTTTCTTTCAGAGCCAGAGCGGGAGCTAAATTGCGGCAACGAACACAACAACGACAGATGGGCAGAAAGACAGATGGAGGACTGGAATGGACAACAGAACAACAGATGGGTCTGCCTGCCGACGGACCGCGAGGGACATGGACGTATGTCCATCTCATTCATGGTCCGTATGCAGGTATGCTTGTCTGTCGAAGGCACTGACAAACCAAACAACAAATGGACAGACTGACGGACAATTCTGGGCACAGCAAGCTGCTGGAGTACGCTTAAGCAATGTACTTGGCCCCACTTGCTCAGTCTTCTCGGATGGGACTTTAAATTGAGGTCCCGTCATACAGTGCTCATCACTGTGTGAACGTGAGCTAGGGTTAGGTAGGCAAGAAATTTCGGCATAATCAAAGTAAACCGGATGCTGAATGGATTCGTCCTCGGATGGAACCACGCAACATACGGATTACAAAATCAAAACAAAATTGCTAGAATTAGAATCTTTCTGACTTTTCAATGGGTCTATGGAGGGATGAAACCCGGATGGCTGATCGAGTTCGTCCTCGGACGGACGCAGTCACCATACGGGCTACCCAATCAATCAAAATCAAACAAGTGCGCCCTGGTGCCTGCTCGGATGATGTCCAGAAGAGCAAATGGGTCCCAGGACCCTAAAAACCCACACCCCAACCTCCCCACTCCCCTCCCCCCAAAGGGGCCGGGAGGTCTCTGACATAAAGCCCCCCTAGGGTGCATCAGGTCATAAGACCGCACGCACCTACTGCCCCCCCCCACGACCCAGCACCTACCCCATCCCTTCCCCACCCCCGTTAGGCACAGGTTAGGCCCTCCCCATCCCCCACGCCCGAGCATGAGGAGCAACAAAAAGCCATGGTCAAGAACAGCAACATGAGACAAAATCGAGAGACAACGATCAACAAACGCACGCACGCACGCACGCACGCACGCACGCACGCACGCACGCACGCACGCACGCACGCACGCACGCACGCACGCACGCAGAGAGACACAAGCTAATGCACAAACCGACGTCACAAGAATTCACAAGAATTCAACAGAAACCACAAAGGCCAGGTGTGAGTCTAGAATAAATATTACAACGCACGCACGCACGCACGCACGCACGCACGCACGCACGCACGCACGCACGCACGCACGCACGCACGCACACCAATTTAATTTGCTTTGCAGTTACCAGGGGCAGTCTAGGAAGTCCACAGTGTCGGCATATTCCATTACCAACGGCATACCAAGTATGGACACTGGGGGTAGGGGGGGGGGGTGATATTGTAAAATCTTTCCGCATATATTTCGATGGTGTAGCAATGTAGTCGATGAAAAGCACAGGGTATAGACCATCTCTCTATGTGGAACCGATTTGATTCCTCAAACTCTTTGGACGTCATTGTCTTGACTCGTACTCTCAGCTTGGTGCCTGCAAGTAGCTATAGTAGCCTCACTAGTCTCAACTCGTCGTCATTGTAAGTGGCCTGGTGTAGTACATCTAGGATGTTCAAATGCGTCGAAGGATCGTGACATGTCAATGTCTATTTTGTGGAAATTCCAGTGTGTGTGTGCATGACTACTGATATGATCATGCGTCGAGACCATACAATGTCCGCGCAGCTGTGTCCACGCTTAAAGCTACTCTGACAGGATCCAGTGAAGTCTCGATTTTGTCTCGAATGTGGCATAGGGTAACATTGAAAAAAAAATTTCGTGTGTAGTTTAGGAGCACATGGACTGTAGATTGGATGGGGCAGGGCGCTGAACGGCTTCTTGTGCTTGGGTAACGCGATAAGGTGCGTAATTTGTTTTGAGATAATGCCACTCGCATATTGGAATAGTTGATTGCCCATGCAACCAGGTCCTGTCACACCTTCATCGTCAGGGCTTTAAGGCGCAATTTCTGCTCTTCCAATTGGTGTTAATAATAGCCTGGGGTAACCTGAAAACGGACGCATTTATAGATCATAGGGTAAATATCACAATCCGATGGAATGTTATACAATAGCAGTTAAGTGTACGACTGAAGATTTAAAGCGCCAACTAAATAGATAACGAGAAACTTAACCCTTTGAACACTGCATTTCCTGAATCTTAATTTCAAGTTGGCTAAACAGGTAAGCAGCTGAATCTTTTGAAACTAATTTGACTGGAAGCTGTTGCTGCAGCTTCCTGTCAAATTAGTTTTAAAATATTAACAGAATATTCATTAAATCGTAAATAATTTTGTTGTTATGACCTTCCACGTTCAAGGGGTTAAATAATTCCGAAGCACATTTCACCAGACCATCTGACTAATATATATATATATATATATATATATATATATATATATATATATATATATATATATATATATATATATATATATATATATATATATTTATATATATATATATATATATATATATATATATATATATATATATATATATATATATATATATATATATATATATATATATATATATATATATATATATATATATATATAGACCCATATCCTTGAAAGTGGAAGATCTTCTACCTCTCTAAATGCAACGCACAAAATATAACAGTAAGCGTAACGAATATTAGTTTGGATAGTCGCATCTACATAGGTAATTTTGTTTCTAGATATGTTTCATAATAAAGGAGTCTGACCTGATCTCAGACTGCTAACAAGGAAAGCCCATGCATCCACAGTTAACCCACAGTTATGGGTATTTATAGGATATTTGCATAGCTATTGGAATCACAACTGAGCAATTGTCAAATTTCTCATTTTCAGGCACGGCTATGGGCTGAGCTATAAGTGGAACGATTTAAATCCAAAGTTGTGTAAAAAAAAATACTGATTCGCAGGACCAATAGCTGAGTAAATCTGATGTACTTTTGCTTCTGATATGTAAATCCGAACGAATCAGACATCAGATTTATTCAGCTGTCTTTGACGTCAGAAAAGAATCGAAACATGGATAGGTGATATGTTGTGGGAAGTGTAATAGATGAAGATATATTTCACTGGATTGTTCCAGTTGAGATTCTTCCATTGTATTATATACGATTGCGATGGCCGATGCTTTTAAAGACAAGTTATTAGGACTAAGGTCCCTTTAGTCTATCAATAGTCTTTTAACAGTGCGTTGGCATTCATGATTCAATTCAATTCACATAGCAAATGGCATCGTCCAGAATACCGAGAATGGACTTTAAACCGATTTCATTCCACTTGCTTTCTCTAAACTCTAAAGCATTTGATAAAGTTCCTCACGAAGATCGGGTAAAAAAGATCGAGTTCTGTGACATCCGGGGAATCACCAGAAAATGGATCGGCGACTTCTTATCTAATCAAACTCAAGAGGTTATCGTTGGCGGAATCCAAGACAGAAATTGTGGCATTAAGGATCCCACAACGATAAGTTTTATGATTCATATTATTCCTATTCATCAATGAACTGCTTGAATGCATATCTGCTGGAACCACTAAATGCCTCTTTGCAGATGCTGGCGAGGATTACAGAGTGGTGAATTCTGTTACTGATACACAGGTTCTGCGGTAGGATCCGAACAGGATACAGACGTAGGAGTGGCAATGGCTTATGGAGTCCCCCCACACCCCCATCCAAGTGTCACGTCCTTTAGATTACCAAAAAGCGATTCAATGTGCCACCAGAATACCACATCCAAAACCAGACGGTGGCAATTGTGAGCACTGCGTAGAACCATTGCGACTGCTCTGATCTATGCGTAGTCGCAGTGTTTTCTATCGTTCAGACATATTTGTAACAATGACATATAATGGCACTACCATATTTACATCACGGTCAAGAATGCCATTGGTGCACTTGTTAACACTCGCCAAAGAACAAAGTCAGAATGCTTCACAACCCTGATTCGACTTCCACGTCTCTCCACACTCAGAAAAACTTCTAGAAACGTGAAAGGGTCCAGCGTCACAGAGCTTGCTTCACTCATGTGCACTACCAAATACACAGCAGCGCCTAAAAATGTTCCATTTGTTAGGATGGGGCAGCCTACAGGAAAGACTGTCCAAAACGAGATCAATAATGAATGATCCTGTGGATATCACTCTCAATGTCTACAAACGAGTGTAGAGTGAGACAAGGGACCACAACAGCAGGTTGCCGGTGCCACATAGCCGCGCACAAGCACATTAGCACAGCTACATCCCAGATAGTGCCAGGCTATGGAATTTGTTGCCAGATAGTCAACCATCGATAAACTAATTGTAGCTGCACGTCAGCGTGTCCACTTCCACTAATCACCACTTCATTGCACATATTCTGAAAATATGTTTCACCTGCACAAAGATGACCGGTAATGCACATACGCACCCTGGTGTAATAATGTTCTCTAAGAGGTGATTCACCGTATTTGGAAGACTAAGAAGAAGAAAAAGCAAAAGAAGAAAAAGAAGAAGAGGAAGAAGAAGATGGCGATGCCAGAAGCACATAGATAGCTAAGCGTTACTAAGCAACCACCTGTAAATAACTGTCATATTCAGGAACAGTTTGATAAGAGTAGTGTAGATAAAACCAAAGTATTTAAACATTTGGAGATGTAATCCTAACCCTAACCCTAGGTTGTTAATGAAGTCACCTGACTACATGTAGAAATTTGATTGGTCTAGAGAATCAAGGATCCGATCTGGTGCTCAAATATATGACGTCATAATAAAAATATGTTAATCTGTTATCTGAAATCACAATGGAGGAACCCAGTTTTAGCCATGCCCCGCCCATCTCTAGCTAAGCTCCACCCACACGTTGATAGTGTTGGCTGGATCTATCCATGCACTCTTCGAATCTCAATTTCCAGAAAACTACACAGGTAAGCTGTTGAAAATTTTGAAACTAATTTAACTGGTTGCTGTTACTGCCTATGGCGACAACAGCGCCCAGTCAAATTAGTTTCAAAATATTCAACAGCATGTTTATTAAATAGTAAAGACATGCAATTTGTACAACAACGCTTTAGTCCGTCAATTATGCATTCATGACGAACTTATTTACGCCATTTATGACGTCAATGATTATGACGTCAGCTTACACGTCAAGTAGTTGAATATGACCTCATATGATTGATGGATAAAACGGGAAAGGTTCATTTAATGACATGTTAACGGGCTACACTAAACGTCAGAATTGTATGTCTTTAGTGAATTTACAATTTCATAAGCATTATGTTGATTATTTTGAAACTAATTTGACCTGGGAGATGTCAAATTGGTTTCAAAATATTTAACAACTTATCTGTATCGTTACCTTGAAATTGAGATTCTGGGAATTTAGTGCGCAAGGCGTTAAAATCTATTCAAATGAGCGGTTATATTGGGCTGGGCTTAGTTAGAAATGGGCAGGGCTTAGTTAGAAATGTGCGGGGCTTAGTTAGAAATGGGCGTGGTAGAACTAGAAATGGACCACTCTATGCCATTAAAAAACGTCGTTGATGGTTTTTCTCACAGGGGTCCATAAGGTGGACCATATTGGCGTACCGGCACGCTACACTACATATACACTACTACTATATATAATATTGAAAGGTCTAGGACACTTCGGCGATCGGTAACCACCACCAGAGGTTTTGTAAATGTTATTTCATCATGAAAAACTCTAACCAGCAAAAATTCAATAGCATCTCTTGAAAGCTGTTACATTATTTGTTGTAGAAATACAACAACCCTATTCATTCTCGCCGAATCTAGCCGTAAGTCGCCAGTTTATCTAGCGTATGACAAACCAGTAAACCTGCTGGGACAGCAGCCATTTTTGAAATTACATGAACCTAGCTGCTGACTGCAATGCGGCGAGGTGAAAGTTTGCTTGCCATATAAGGATACTTTCAGTTATCTATACTAGCTAGAGACATAGGTGGCGCTGCAATTTTGTCTAGCAAGCAGCATTCGCTCAACCGCCATTAAGATGGCAAAATGATAGATGCTCGCTATTTAACCTATTATCTTAAACGCAAAAATAACATGGGTGTTTCATACACTGCGTAGAATTTTTACGAACAGGTGTGAAAAGGGAACTGGAATTAACATTTCACCGGTATGTACACATGCTCCTTTATGTTTTCCACTTGCAGTCTATCGTTATTCAGGTCTTACAATTATGATGAGCAATTGGCCAACAACAGTAGTGATGAATAGATTCTTCAAACCGTACTTATTATTTTGTTATCTATTTTATTTCCTGAACAGCAGTGTAATTAAAGTCTTTGCTTGACAGATTTAATTAGGAAAAATGTAATTTTGTCAGATAATGGCCATTTGCAGACCAAGAGAAGACAATTTTTGACAATTTTGTATTAATATCTTAGGAGAATTCACTATCACTACACACACCCATTCACTGTCTGGTTCTCTCTCTCGCTATCTATTCTCACATGTCTTGTGGCGCGTGCAGTACATCTACAAGGTGCTTGATAGTCGCAGCTCGTCCTTCCCAAGGGGCATTAGCTGTAGTGGGTCAACTCCGCTGGGTGCCAGAAAACAATGCATGCTACAGAAGACTCTCTCTCTCTCTCCCTCTCTCCCTCCCTCTCCCTCTCTCTCTCTCTCTCTCTCTCTCTCTCTCTCTCTCTCTCTCTCTCTCCTCTTCCTTCCTCTCTCTCCTCTTTCTCTCCCTTTCTCGCTCTCTCTCTTTCTCTCTCGCCCTCTCTCTCCCTCATCCCCCCCTCTCTCTCTTCTCTCTCTCTTTCCTCTCTTCTCTCTCTCTCTTCTCCCTCTCTCTCTCTCTCTCTCTCTCTCTCTATCTCTCTTTCCTTTCTTTCCGCTCTTTCCTCTCTTTCTCCTCTCTCTGCCCTCTCTCTCCCTCTCTCTCTCTGCCATCCCTCTCCCTGCCCTCCATCTCTCTCTCTCTCCCCTCTCTCCCTCTCTCTCTCCTCTCTCTCTCCTCTCTCTCTCCTCTCTCTCTCTCTCTCTCCTCTCTCTCCCCTCACTCTCCCTTCTCTTTCTCCCCCTCTCTCTTTCCCCTCTCTCTCTGCCCTCGCTCTCTCTCTCTCTGTCCTCTCTCTCTGCCCTATCTCTCTCTCTCTCTCTCGATCCCTCTGTCCTCTCTCTCTCTCCTCTCGCTCTCTCTCTCTCTCTCTCTCCTCTCTCTCTCTCCTCTCTCTCCTCTCTTTCCTCTCTCTCCTCTCTCTTTCTATTTCCTCTCTTTATCTCTCTCTCTCTCCTCTCTCTCTCTCCCTCCTGCCCTCTCTCTCCCTTCTCCCCTCTCCTCTCTCCTCTCTCTCTGCCCTCTATCTCTGCCCGCTCTCTCTGCCCTCTCTCTCTCTCTGCCCTCTATCTCCCCCCTCTCTCTCTCTCTCTCTCTGCCCTCCCTCTCTCTCTCTCTCTCTCTCTGTCTCTCTCTCTCTCTCTCTCTCTCTCTCTCTCTCTCTCTCTCTCTCTCTCTCTCTCTCTCTCTCTCTCTCTGCCCCCCTCTCTCTGCCCTCTCTCTCTCTGCCCTCTCTCTCTCTCTACCCTCTCTCTGCCCTCTCTCTATCTCTCTCTTCTCTCTATCCTCTCTATCCTCTCTCTCTCTCTCCTCTCTCTCTCTCTCGCTCTCTCTCTCTCTCTCGCTCTCTCCCCTCTTCTCATTCCCCTCTTCTCTCTCTCTCTCTCTCTCCTCTCTCTCTCTCTCTCTCTCTCCTCGCTCTCCCCTCTCTCTCCTCTCTCTCCTCTCTCTCTCTCCTCTCTCTCTCTCCTCTCTCTCTCCTCGCTCTCTCCTCTTTCTCTCCCCCCTCTCTCCTCTCACTCTCTCTCCTCTCTCTCTCTCCTCTCTCTCTCCCCTCTCTCTCCCCTCTCTCTCTCTCTCTCTCTCGCTCTATAATTGTAATGCACCACCCCAACAAATTACGATAGTTGTAATGCAAAAATGACAGCCTTGCGACAATGTGATGATGATGTAGTTTGCAAAAGGAACTACTGTTTTCCTGCTAAATTGATATTTTCAATTGATACATTCTAAGTCCTTGAAATACATGTAAAATTCAACATTTTCTGCTAATGGTTTGTAATATACATGAAAGTATGGACGATTTAAATATTGCCAGGTGTGATACTCACTTGCAAATTATTAAATAATGTTCAAAATATAGAAATCTTGGCTGCTAATTCTGACATTTTTCTGCAGACTTTTACCATTTTTTAATCTGACTGGAAGTAGGTAAATTAGGTATGGAGAAAGTATGGCATTTCTGCAGAAGGCACATATGAACATCATTCTGGTGAGGAAAGCAGTTTTTTAAATTTAGATTCACGTTTTTTACTGACGTTTCATTATGCTATGACATTATGATGATTAAGTAAGTAGAATTGCTGATATGCACTGTATGAATGTGTTGTGCTATATTTCAGGTGTTGCATGTGAGGAAGTTGCTGACGGAGAACTATTGCCTGTTTCCAGTAGGGTATAGCCATCACTGAAGATGAAGCAAGTGGAAAGCTGGATGTAGCTACTGATCTTGACCACATGGTTCATATATGGATCGTGAAAAACCCGGAAAGTCAGGGAATATGAAAAGTAAAATTCCAGGCCTGGCAAACTTGTAAAAAATTGTACTTTTTCATATAAGTCATGGAAAAGTGATGAGGAATCAGAAAACCTCTACTGTGTAGAATTATGCTATAAAAATTGTCATGACAAAAAAAGAAACGCAAGCAATAGATCTACTATCTGAATGCATCTAGCATGTTTAGATTTCAAATGTGTATGCACACTGTGACCATTATTATAACCACAACCAGACTGTAGTGGTCTGACTCTTGGACAGTTTCCATTTATATGTCAAGAGACCATTAAAAAAAATTTACCACTCGAATGACTGACTCCGTAACAGAACCAGTCATTCCACAGATAAATTTTCAAAAAAGTCTCTTGCAGATAGTCTCTGATTCAGCAGAACTCTTGCTTTTCTTGATTACTAAATGGTTGAACATGATAAGTAACCGTTTAAAGGTAATAAATTGTCAGAAAAACGATATTTTGGAGTGGTGATTGTCCAATTGCATGACAAGAGAATACAACTTTTTTTTAAATTTAGCAGTGGAAAGACAATCTCGGTAGCAGAACCAGTCTTTCAAGTGCTAAATTTTCAAAAGTAGTCTTGTCCTGCAAATGGACAAGACTTGCATCTTCAGCAAAGTTTGCTTTTCTTGACTAATCTTAGCCATTGTTAAATGTTAGAACACAGGATAAATAACCATTTAAAGGTCATAATTTGTCAGAAAAACTAAATGTTTGTGCTTATCAAGTGTCCTTTTACAGGATGGGGGGAAGGCTATTTTTGAAAATTTACCATTGAACTAACTCTTGGTTGGAAGTTTATGGGCTCCAGTGGTAATTTTTCTAAATTATGATCTCTGGGCCTACAAATGAACATTCATCAAGACCTATGTGACTTGAAAACTTACAAATATCAGGGGAAAAGTCAGTGCATTGTCAGGGAATTTATACTTCAACGCCCCTAAGAATGGTAAACCCTGTATATTGTTATAATGGCATAATAATGTCAATGATATGATGATGTCATGATAATAATCTAAATAATAATATTAAATAATAATGATGGTAACGGTACTACTGATTGTAATAATGATGATGATTATGTTTGCAATGATAATATGTACATAGTTATTTGTAAATATTGTTCATTTGAGTATCCCATATATGTGACAATGTGACCTGGTTTTGCAAATAAATCGAAAATTGTATTGTAATTGTAGTAATGGTATAATGATATAATGGTATAACAATATAGTGACATTGATGGTAAACATATCTTTTAAAAAACAATGATAATATACAAAGAGACTGTCTTTGTTCAATATCACTTTATCGCCAGAAATGTTTTAATTTACGCATTGCAGGTATGCTTCATAATTCAATTTCAAAGCAAGCACACAGGTAGACTCATGAATATTTTGAAATCAATATGACTTGAAGGCGCCATACACACCATCATTTGAACTTTTGATGGTCAAGATTTGTCAAGAAAATTTGACCTATAATTTTTGCTTAGTGAATGTCTATTGATTCATATGCCAAGAGCGGGCCATTTTTTTTTTAATTACCACTAGACATTCTAGAATGACTGGCCTGTTTAATATCGAGCCAATCATTCCAGTGGTAAAATTTCATCTGGGCATTCCTTCAGACTACTGCAGACTTTATTTTGTCTGACTGGACCATTAATGGTTTAACACAATATTTGTTGTTATTGCCTGTAGTAGCTCGGTATCTCTAGTTCACAGTGAAGCTATTGTGTATTCTTGTAAACATGTGTCTAATTACTCTCGCCACGTAAGGAAAAGAGGTATTGCGATCGAGTGTGCGTCCGGAGCTGTATCTCGAAAACTACTTATCCGCTAGGCTCAAATTTTAGCACGGCGAGGGAACTTGCCGTGCAAAAGGATTTCCAGGCATGTGTGCCGCATAAAAAACTGGCCCAGATCGGATCAAAGTCTGGATCTATGGATATCTCGGAAATGGCTTTTCTGATTTGGCTTAAAGTTTAACACTTAGGATTCCACAACTTGTGTTATAGTCTGAGAAAAAAATCTGGAAAAGGGAGGGTGAGGGCCAGGAATCTCTGATTTCTCTTGTTTATCAGGTTATTATTTTTAATAAATCTATAAAATTTTCTGATCCATTTGTTTGTTCCTAAGATATTTACCAATTTCAGCCATGCATACCAAGATTAAGTACCATTTTTACTACTTTATTATGGTAAATATTTTGAACCTAAACTGATTGAAAGCAAAATGTTCAAATTTTGAATTTTCACCAATACAGTGATTGTCTTGGTTAATGTGTAAATCTGTTTGTCTGTCGGCTTCCAGCCTTGGTTAAGACTTGGTAATGGTTTAAGCTCCGCATATATTGTCTTATATCAGGAACCGCTAATCATATTGAAACTAAATTTAGGCACATGGTTACTTTATTGTAACTAAATTTGGAAACATAGTTACAATGAGGTAGTGCAATGACAGTGAGGTCACAAGGTCAATGTCATCGTAACCTTGAGCAATATTCAATTTTTTCTAGTTAGGGTTTTCTTTAAGTTTTCTGTAAATAAACTCTACGTATTGTCTTATACCTCTGGATTTCTTCACCACATTGCAACCAAATATGGACCCATGTTAATACCTATATCAAGAGAACGAATAATATCGTGGTCTGGCAAGTATGATGATGTATCCAGTCCTCAATCATACTGTCTTTAATCATAGCTTTATTCATGAATACTCATTATTTCCTTGTCTGTGCGTACACATACGAAAGAACAAAATGCCAAAATGCTTGCTAATATTGCATCAGTGTACCTCTCATGTCTTGTTTCCGTATCACAGTGTCAAAATGGCACATGAGAGGGAGCTGGAAGATGTAAACTAACAGTCATACTGTCTACATGGAGGGTTTTTAAATTGGGTTTGGTGGACGTAGTTAACTGGGAGGAGGTGAGGTGGGGTGGTGGGTGTGTGCACAGCACAAGACTCCACCCGAAAGCTTGAAAATTATACTAATTAGCTTGGGTTAGCAGCTGGGCAGCCATTTCTCAGGTTTTCCCATCATTGGTGCTTTTTGGAGTGGGTTGGTGGTGGTGGATGGAATGGACAAGGTAAAGGACGTGGCCACAATAGGGCCTAATACATGTATCACCATTGTTGGGGGGGGGGGGCTACTTGTCCCCTGTTCCGCTGATTATATTTAAATATATCAGAATCCATTTTGAAAACAATATGAACATTTGGACTCTCAGGCAGCTACAGTTTCCACTCACAGTTTTTAAAGTAAGCCGATTTCTCTCTACACTTTAACACATGGTTACCTATGTTGATAATGTTAGGCCTATATAAATGGGAGTTACGGTAAATACGAAGGTTGCTAACCATTTTGAAAATGATTTAGCTGATTCGGGTACAAATATCCCTGAAAATCGGGGATTATTTAAAACACTTACCCATTATATATGTTCCAAATTAAAATTTTTAAATCGTAATTAGTTTTTACTCAACAGTGGTTTGTTTCGTGTATACGTAGACATAGTATAGAGCAACAACAGTAATGAATATTGCTGACTATTTTGAAAGGAATTTCGTTGAAGTCAGGGACCTACTTGATAACATTTATTTTAAAGATGCCTGAAAATCAGTGATTATTTAAAACATAGACCCTTCTATATATGTTCCAAATTTCATTTTAACATCTCCAGAAGTTTTTACACAACATTGGTTTTAGACATGGCATATAGCAACAACAGTAATGAATATTACAGACTATTTTGCAAGGAATTTCGTTGAAATGTATACATCTACTTGATCGCTATGGCTGAAAATCGGGGATTATTTAAAACATGCCCCCCTTCTATATATGTTCTAAAAAATCTCAAGTAGTTTTTACGCAACAGGGGTTTGTTTGTATCTTTTGCCATCTTAGTGGCCGCGGCAACTGGGCTGACCTCTAGACATCGATCGTAATAGTGGAGTATACGGCGCGCTGTCTCTAGTCAATATAACTACCTCTATGGTATGTATTGGGTAGCCATTGGCAGTGATTTCCACCAGAAAATGGTGGTAGAGAGAATTGAAACTTAAAAGGACACGAGCGCGACTCTCATACCAGACAATATTAATTCACGTAAAACGAGATGATATAAAGCCTATAGTAGTCTGTATGACAAGTAGTTTAGAGAAAAATAGTCCCTCTGAATTCGTCGTAAAATTCATATCTGTCGCACGTCTCTCGCGTACAAAATGAGGTCAAGTATTTGCTGGCTTTGCGTGTATGCTGATATCACATGAACCACTGGGTTGATCAAGTCCATTTTAATGTCTGTATTAAGCTAGTGATACAGAGGTTAAGATGATACGATCCATAGTGTTTCTTTTACAGTCCGCTACGGAGATGGACTGAGTCCCGATATGTCTGGTCGCCGAAGTGGAGTCAGTGTAACAGTCTAGTCGTTGTGATAACGTATTAAGATGGCCGATCAATATATTAGAGGTGTATTCTCGTCGAAGCCACGCCTCTATTATTAGATTGTATCGGCACGGTATCGGCCCGGCATCGGCCCAGTAAGCTGCATTATATGGGATAGTAGTAGTAATAGATCTGTATTGTCGACGACGTGTTGTGTGATAATTAGGCATGGCATTTATTTGTTTGGATAATGGAATTCTATAGTCTTCATGTATACCTACCAGGAAACGGTTTTTAATTCCGACATATTTCTGATTTAATATCTCAAAACAAGTTTCGTCTGCTAATGCTAAACTTCATTTAAAGTCATTTCGGACGCGATCTATTTAAACTGGGCCAATCAGAAAATTCTAATTCTTTGACGTCATAATATTGCACCGGCCAATCGTACGCCGCATTGCATTCGGCAGCTAGGTTCGCTTAATTTCTAAAATGGCTGGTCTCCCAGCGGGTTTACTGGTTTGTCATACGCTAGCTTAGCTGGCGATTTAGGGCTAGAATCGGCGAGAATGAACAGGGTTGTCGTATTTCTACAACAATTTAAGTAACAGCTTTTAAGAGATGCTATTGAATTTTTGCTGGTTACAGTTTTTCATGACGAAATAGCATTTACAAAAACTCTGGCGGTGGTTACCGATCGCCGAAGTGTCCTCCCTTTCAATATTATATATAATAGCAGTATATATGCAGCGTAGCGTGCTGGCGTCAGTGTAGGGGGCCGGTAAGCCAATCCAGTCCACTTTATGGACCCCTGTGGTTTTTATATGACATTAATGTAAACAGGTTTAGGATTATATTTATATATACAGTACCGCCCAGAAATAAGTTAAAATGTTTCGAAAACAAAATAAAAATGCACTGTTTACTATTTTGAACATGATTGGAATAAAAGACATTGCTGCCTATGCCTTCCAATCCATTCATGCTCAAAATAGTCTACAAAACATTTCTTACATCGTGTTCAAAATTAATTAGTTTGGGAAACATGTTAACTTTTCAATGATCTGTACCGTACCATCATTATCACATAATCCATTGATTATGTCAAATAATGCGCAGGAGTGGATAAAATGTGTGTCAGTTTCAACGTTTCCAAGACAACACATCATAATAGAAAGGTGTCAAATTAGGC
Organism: Chaetoderma sp. LZ-2023a; assembly: GCA_034401795.1. Classification (NCBI taxonomy): domain Eukaryota; kingdom Metazoa; phylum Mollusca; class Caudofoveata; order Chaetodermatida; family Chaetodermatidae; genus Chaetoderma; species Chaetoderma sp. LZ-2023a. The sequence goes on from CM067375.1 coordinate 12,792,008, forward strand.
TGTTGCCTCACAAATCTCATGACGCTCAACATCCAATGTAAATATTGTTTCTCCTTATTGTACACGTGCTGATGGAGAGGCCAGCTAAAGAGCACAGTACCGGGACCCGCAGAGCAACATTTGTCCTCATGGCTAAAATGTATCAGTGTGGTGTGGAGACCACGAAACCACGTGATGACATTGTCAAAAGTAGGTGCGAATTACATACGCCATTTCACCAATGCGACCATTGAACGTCAATATCTCAGAAACTACGCCATGAAGGAAGGCACTTTTGGTGTAGACTATATATTTTCTGGATCAAGGAATTCCATGAAAATTATTTCTGCTCATCTAGATGAACAAACAACCATATTTTCAAATGGCCAATAAAACGGCTGTTTTCAATGACAGTATTCAATATTTAACAGAGAATGGCACATAGAGATAGCTTGTGCATCTGATTTGTCAACATTAGTAAAATGATAACATATATGTGACAGTTAGTTAGTGATATTGTCTTATACTATTGAACATGGCAGATATAATAATGGTGGGCGGAATTATATCCATCATTACCAACGGTAATCATCAGTGAAATTATTATTTTGTTAAGTATAGAATCTCACAAATGGTCTATATTCAAACAATGGACATTTCCAGTTTTAGCTATGCCCCTCCCACCGCTAGCTAAGTTCCACTCACACCTCGCTCATATTGGGATCGATCGGTCCCTGAACTCCCTGACAATTTCCAGAAAACTATACAGATAAGCTGTTGAATATTTTGAACCTAATTTGACTGGTTGCTGTTGTTGCCTATGCTGCCTATGGCAGCAACAGCGCCCAGTCAAATTACTTTCAAAGTATTCAGCAGAATGGTTAGTAAATGGTAAAGACAAACAATTCCTACAACGTGTCGGACTATTAAGCGTTAAGGACGGACTAAATCGAGTCATTCGTGCCATAATCAGTACAGGCGAGCCTATGCAGATTGCTCAGTCTTTCTCGGATTTTTTTCAAAATAAGATCGAGGTTATCCGCGCCCAGTTGCTTCAGTCGGAAGATCTAAATACTCAATTTCCTACCGATTCGGCCTTATTCACCGGTGATAACTTTGAGATCTTTCAGCCATTCTCAGAAGATGATGTACTCGTGCTTCTGAAAGAATCCAAACCCACTTCCTGTGAGCTCGACCCTGTTCCTACTAAAATGATCTTTGAACACATTGACACTTTACTTCCAATAATTACTCAAATCGTTAACTCTAGCACACAGTCCGGTATTATGCCACCGCCTTTCAAGCGAGCTGCGATCAAACCACTACTTAAAAAGGCAGGACTAGACCAGGATACATTAAAGAACTATAGACCCGTTTCTAATCTGCAATTTATGTCCAAACTTGTTGAAAGGGCAGTATGTAAACGCCTATCTGTACATTTAACAACACACAAGCTCTATGAACCATTTCAATCCGCGTATAGACAATGTCATAGTACAGAGACAGCATTACTAAGAGTTTTAAATGACATTCGCTCTGCTGTCGATAAAGGCAATGTGTCTCTCCTGCTTTTACTCGACCTAAGTGCCGCTTTTGACACAATTGATCATCAAAAGCTTTTGTCTCAATTAAATCGCGTGTTTGGTGTATCAGGCTTTGCCTTGAATTGGTTTCATTCGTACTTGACAGACAGATACCAATCAGTCTATATAAACGGTACTCTCTCAGAGTCAGTCAAGCTTACAAGTGGCGTACCGCAAGGGTCTATATTAGAGCCTGTGCTATTTACGTTGTATACTCATCAACTAGGATCCGTCATCCAGATGCATAATCTTCAGCGTCATCTCTATGCTGACGACACCCAGCATATCAATAGTTTCCTGCCATCCGTTTCCGCTGGCCAAACAGCTAGCAGATAAATAACTGATTGCTGTGATAACATCAAATTGTGGATGACTTCAAACATGTTGATGTTAAATGATGACAAAACTGAAGCTATACTTGTTGGACCTAAAATTAGACGGGCTAAGACAGAGTTAAATACCATTACAGTTGGTTCAAGTCAGATTCAGCTATCTAATTATGTAAAGGATCTCGGCGTTATGCTGGACAGTGAATTGAGTATGGAACAACATGTTAATTATCTCTGTAAGATCTGTTTTATGCAGCTGCGCAATATCGGGAACATTAGAAAGTACATTACACGAGAAGCGGCCATCATGCTTGTGTTAGCCCTAGTGATATCAAGACTGGACTATTGCAATAGCCTTCTTATTGGTGCCCCTAAGGAACTAATCTCTAGGCTCCAAAAAATTCAGAACACGGCTGCACGAATTGTTTCCTTAAGCAACAAGCATGCACACATTAGTCCAGTCATGCAAGATCTGCATTGGCTTCCGATTGAACAAAGAATACTGTTCAAAATTCTAAGTCTAACATATCGGTGTGTTTACGGCTCTGCGCCAGATTATCTGTCTGAGCTTGTACAGATATACAATCCTCCTCGGCAACTCAGATCTGCAGATCAAATGTTATTAGAAATTCCAAACGTTTGCACAAAAACATATGGGCACAAAACTTTCTCTTTTGCTGCTTCGTCTAACTGGAATAATTTACCATTTGATATCAAAATCTCTCCCACTCTATCCAGTTTCAAATCAAATCTCAAGACATATCTTTTTAAACAGGCTTATACATAAATATCAATTGTAAGCGCTTAGAGCATGTATTACATGCATGGATTTCAGCGCATTATAAATGTGCTATTATTATTATTATAATTAATTATAATGTAACCTTACACGCCACTTAGTTGATTATGACGTCATATGACGTCAGATGATGGATGGATAAATTGAAAGGGTCTATTGTGATCTATCTTGTTATTTAGGCTAAATTTCATAACTTACAGATGGAAACTTAGCCCTATCTAAATGACTTATGAAATGTCTGATTCAATATACATTGTATGAGTCACCGTCGCATAATATTGCATGTGTTAAACGGCCAGCACACGAAGGTTCATCTGATCCATCTACATGACACACTCCCTCATAGTTACAGGCTGCTGTGCATCGTTGCTCGTTAGCAAGCCATTTGCATCACAGGGCACACGATGTAGGAGCACAGTTACACTCAAGATCGTGCAATAGCTCGGAAGCAGCTGGAGGCTAGTTAATCCTCTTTAGCACAAGCAATGCTCCATCTACCGGGGTTTTTCAAATATCCAAGGTCCTTTGGTTCGAGAACACGATGCATATGGACAATAACTTTCCGCCATATTCTTAGCTGGTAGAACTGTGTAGATCAACGCTGCCTTCGATTGGCAGGAGTTTCTTGGCAGCTACATATGTAACAGTGGATTTCTCACACCTAGGGACATTCACAGACTTGTTTTGATCACATGTGTCTAACTGTCTACATAATATAGTTTAGTAAGTGTTTGGCCATCATGTGAAATATGATGACGCAGAAGGAGGTGGTGGCATTTGGATGACTGAATGCCCATCAAATATGATAGCATCACACATACTTATCTGGCTGATTTTCTCCCCAGGAACCAGTTCTTCAAGATTGTGCATAAAGTCAGACTCTGCACGAGAGATCAAGTGACCATCTTCTGTGAATGTACTTGGTGGCACGGGAGCATTTTCGTATGTAAGGAACGCCTAAAAGGAACCTTTTTCTTGCAATTCACCGCAAGCTATCCCAAATACATTACCATCAGTGTCCATGGCCACATCTTTGTTATGTATCTTCACGGTTTCCTTCATATAGCAGTCTTGGTTTTCACAAGTAATCATTGTAGAGTTTCGTACGTAAAAACTCTTCTTTCTACTGTCAAGTGGTTCCTCTACAAACATTCTGACTAGGTTGAAGCATGTATCTATGGCAGTCAGCATACCCCTTTGAAAAGCAGGCATCGCAACTGCACCAGTCACAAAGTTAACAAGTCCAGTTGACGGATCTGCTATATAAAAGGTGAATGTACTTCTCTTTGAACATCTCGGTCATCAGATCGACATTTCTGTCCGACGTTTTGATACTTGAGCACCACTGTGATAAGACAGGTCATTATCCTTGATTACAGCAACGTCCCCCCACCCACCCACCCCAACCCGAATTTGCCCAGAACATTGCACTGTTATAGGCCTACTTAAGAACCGCTGAACCCATGTTGGAAATCCGAGTGTCAGGCCAACGATACTCCCAGCTCCTTTCAATGCGTTGCTCTTTGTTGCCTCAATGGTATAGTCCATCCCTACAGAAACAAACTTTCCCTGTGAAATCTTGCTACCAAAATGTCCTGTAAAATCGTCAAGAATATCAGATTGTAGTCTCTGCAGTTGCAGACGCGCCAATGGCAAGTATCTGGCATAGTTGGATCGAGTGGCAAACAAACGTGGCAAAGATGGAATGTCACTGATTAAGACACACTCCATTCAGCTGCACCTATGTCGATTTTCACAGAACGCAGAACCTTGAACAGAAATTCGTCCCAGAACGGGAATGCAGGTGATGTAGGCAACGAGTTTCATAAGTTCCTGTTGACTAGGCTTCTTATCAGTAGGTCCCGATAATGGCATTTTGAATTGCTGCAGTAACATATATGATTCATCTGTAATGCCATTGGCAGTTTTATTACACCATTTGATGAAATTGTGGATGAGAATGGTATGTAATGTTTCATCAACTACATTCAGTGCATAAAGTCCTTAGTCAAAGTCCTTCTCGGTGAGCATTTTTGTACACTACCTGCTTCGGAAATACGAGACCCGCAAAGCAGTTGCTTCAGCTCGCCATTACCGTACACGTACCCTACAGCAGAGATGACAAATATTCAAATAGTGCATGCCCCCATCACAATCAATAACACCGGCCAATTTTATAGCATTGGCCAAAGTAATCTCTAATGTTTTCACCAGAAGCCATGTGTCAAAGAAAATAGAAGCATGTGTATGTCGGAAGTTGTTCATTGATTCTTTCGTGCGTCTTTGCGCGGTGTATATTGTTAGATGATCCATCGGATTTGTTATATTATAGGGTTGAAGGATACGACCGAGACGACGGCTGAATGGACCTTTCCAAGTTTACTCATCCATCACATGACGTCATAATCAACTGCGTAACCTGTAGGATGGCGTCATAGTCATGCTGTCATGGGTGATTCGATATAATCCGACTTTAACGCTTAATAATACGACACTTTGTATGAATTGTATGCCTTTACCATTTAATAAATATTATGTTGAATAATTTGAAACTAATTTGACTTGGCGCTGTGGCTGCCATAGGCAGCAATCTGATCTAACTTCTTGCGGGTTCAGAATGTGGTCTTCCTTCTCTTAACAAATAACACTTAAGACTTTCGTAAAATTAATATAATAAACTTGTGTCATTTTACTATTTGTACTAATTTACAATGGCCACATTGAAGACTTATACAATTTAAACAAATGCTGATTTCCAACAATAACTTGTATAATAGATATAATGTAATTCTAACTCCTATGTACGTCTCACTCACATAGATTAGTCGTCTGATCTCCAGATGGATTAAAGATACACACTGATCTAACGATGGTATAAAGATAACTGAAAACAGAGCAGACGCCAACCTATATACAAATAAAATGGTTGTTCGGCTCTGACGTCACTTTGGGCTCCTCCTCCTCCTCCTCCTCCTCCTCCTCCTCCTCCTCCTCCTCCTTCTTCTTCTTTTCGTTCGCTGATCATACCGCCAATCCTGTAAGTGACTATCGACATGATCATAAGCGTTAAGTGCGTGGATCCATGGTTTATTAGAGTGCGCCGTGCGGCCTGGAACCCCCGTCTTCAGCACTCGAGGTTTCTGTCAGGGTTACCTCACCCTTACCTCCTTTAGTCGCCTCTTACGACACGCAGAGGATACGGAAGGTGTATTCTAAGCCCCACCTTTGGGCTATCCCAAGGATTTCACTCTAAAACACGCACTCTGATTGGTCCCTCGTTCCCTCGTTGTGCAATTTGGGAACTGGTAGGAACAAGTTTGGGAGTGATGGCTCCTGATAGTTAATATAAACTTTGCTTGCTTTGACAAAACTCATCAACAGCCATAACCCGCATACTTTGTGTTCCCACTCCTTTTGGTTTATTGTGACAAGAGCGTTAACCAACCAAGTAGGATTCTGCTGTAATTACTTTCACAATGGGACAATTTTCATTTAGTCACGACAACGGATGGTTACCACTCGTCGTGACGCACTAGTGCCTGATCCTTAATCCGGTGAGGTTACTCCAGGATGATCACAGGTTGTGCAATCAGCATCAGGCTCCACGCAGTAGTGAATCATAGAACTGGTTTCCTTAGCACTCTGTTATGGCCGTTCCCGTTATTCAACGATCTTCCTTGGCCACCATCATAATCTTACCTTACAGAGTGGTCCCGTAAGACTCTGTTGCATTAACTATCGAGAACGCCTCCTTAAAGCTTCTCAGTATTTAATCCATCACTGTCTTACCGTCATGCTGTGCTGTTCTTATATTAAAATACCAGAACCAGATCTACCGTGCTGTTCTTATATTAAATTACCAGAACCAGTTCTACGGTCTAACGCGGGTAAACACCGCCTCCTTATTTCTCTTAATTTATAGCTGTTTAAACACAAACCCAAAACGGCTATTAAAATACCTGAAATAACAAAACTAGATTGGTTGGTGATAATCACACCCAACTCAATCTAACTAATTTCAAATATGACTAGCATAACTTGTTTGCCCATAGTGATCGTAATTACCAGCCTTTCGTTTACAAAACAATTATCTACAAAGTATTCAATGTCATCCTGACATTCAGCCTACATGTTTGCACACATTATAGGACATTACCAAAACCGTCATCGGGTTTCCTCCAGCTATGTAATGATACTACGCATCTGGCATAACGGCTTATATTTCTTGGTACCTTGGAATCCCCAAATGACGTAATGTGACGATACTGTAATAAATATTCCCTATTGAAAAATTAACGCTTTGATTTCAAACGTACAGCGTTGAAGCTCATATGCCAATATTTTCCAAGTACTAAATATCATACAATATCGTACTCGGCAGATCTGAGGGTAGCTAATCCTAGAATCCGATATTCACAACCTGATCTTGTTATGGCATACACCCTTTCCACGGTCATCATTTTCTTGAAAGCAGCTTTACCACTTAATGTCTGAATTTCTTTGGGTAATACTGGTGCCTGACATTGTGGTTCAGGTCTTATAGTCTAGTGGTAGGAGCCAGTTTTGGTGGGTCAACCTAGACAAAATTCCCACCTACGTCTTTTTTTAGACATTCGATTTATAAGGTCACCCAGAATCACAGACTAAAAATTCCCATCGATCCCTTTTGGGTGGAATATTTGGCGAAGGTTTGAATTTGAGCATGTTTTTAATTTTCTTCTCAAACAGCTTTTATAGATATCTTAAATCTATGTTCACGATCTTCTTTAAAATCATATCTAACATCTCATTTGTCGTATTACCCTTAATAATACATTATTAAGGTGTCTTATGATAGATTTAATTTGAATTTGAATTTGAACATCTTGTTGTTTTTAATTTTAATAATATTTGTTCCAGGGTAAATTTAGAAAACTCGTTATCAAGTAAATCAAACGTCATTTCTGCGTCATACAGTGTGTGTATAATGGCTTGACTTCATTCTTCTTCTTGAAACAATATAAAATGCATGTGTTTTGTATACCTTAATAACCCATCCCACTAATTAGACAGTTCGAAGTGTGGCATATTGCCATTTATTCTTAGTGATTTAAAGTAGCGAGTCCTGAGATTTGGGCTTATACAGTATAATTAATTAAGCAATTATACGATATTGTGGTCATATTTACTCGACACCAGTAGTGGAATTGATTCTACTGATAGTGGTAGTGACTGTGACAGCGCTCATCCTCGTGTTATACAAGAGAAAAACTGTGTGATCCATTGCATATGATGAAAAGATCAGGAATAGAACAGGCATTAGATTAAGTGTATGGTTAAAATGCAGTACCCCATATCATGAGTGACAAAGCTATTGCTCGAGCTCTGCGTAGTCTCTATCTAATAGAGGCAGCACTGCCCACAACATTGCTAGCTTCTCTACTCCCTCAGAATTCCAACGATAGTGAAATTGAATGTAGAGAGAAAGATATAGATTTTGAATCAAATGAGGCTCTCTTTGTTGAGTCAAGTTCCATCTGTACTGATGAAGGCATGGATATGGATAGGCCAATTGATATAATAGCAGAAGACGTCAAAGAACTTGAGAAGCTACTGAATGGTGCCCTTGACCTTAGCATTAATCTAGACATGCTTGCTGACTACAAAGAACTCGTCACACTGGATGAAGAGATGGAAAATGTAAAGACATCATTGAGTGCTCAATCCAAGATTGCCAAATTATGGATACAGTTTCTCGAATATATCAAACACAAAGGACTTTATCAGCTTTGAGAGGCTCGGGATTTAGGAAAATCATATTGTTGCTGTGGGCAAGTTTCTCAATTTCTTTGCAGCAACTTGGCATACACACTATGCTAAGAGTGCTCGTCTGTATCTTCAGGAAATGCAGAAACTACCTATTTCTTACCCATGGATGTATAGGGAATTCGTAGAGGAAGGCTACCATATGGTACGAAGAAGTGATCGTCTATGGTCCGGATTGTGGACTGATCTCGTTATAGAACAGGTTCTGATGAGGTCACTGAAAAGCCTTGGTGGACTGACTCGAGGAAGGGGCATGACGGAAAGCATCAGGCATCATTGGTTCTACACTATGCAGGCATGTGCTACTGTACATGATGCCATGACAAGTCTGACTGGGAAGCGACACATTACGAGCGATCACCATGTGGACATGGGAAGAACTAGACGTGACCGCGACATGAGGAAAATTATGGAGTGGTTCAAGTGCATGACCCATTTGATGTTAATATCCCACAACTGAGATCTCTGGGTAGTGGTCTGAGTGGACGGGAAGATTGTGACATCAACTGTAATGAGACCTAGAAAGTTGGTAAAGTGTTATAAGCGAGCATGGATGGTAAATTTGTAAATGAAGCATCCATGAAGAGGTCTCAGATGGTGCGCAAATTAGATGACCGTAAACCGGAAATCAAGATTGGTAAACAAACTGTGCGAATTTATCCATCGGTTCTTATTCATGCGATGTACTGCACTAACGCAAAGAGAATATCAAGATATTCTTCCTTAATTTAGTCACGAAATGACTGCAGTCCCTACCTCGTTATTCAAAGATTTTTCCATGAGGAAGGTGGAAAAATCAGGCCTGACAAGAAAAATAAAGATTGATCTGACAAACATTGACGAAACTAAGTCTCCGTTACCAAAGCAAGCATGCCTGTGATAGATGGGGGCGGGCTTCTACGCTATATAAGATGGTAAAATATACAACATATGCTCGCTCAGGTGTTTGAACAGTACAGTTCATATCTTGAACACAAGTACAGAATGAGTTGCATTGTTTTTTTTATGGATATGAGGATGTTCATTCTAGGAAGGGCCATGAACAAGGTAGATGGCAAATAGGCATGATCTCTGCTCAAATGTTGGTGAACGTCCCAGCGAAGCATTCCTCTCGAATAAACGCAACAAGATCCAGTCAATTAGCCTTCTGTCAAGTCATCTTCAATCGCTGGTCTATGCCACGAAGATAAGTACGGGAGATGCAGATACAGTGATAGCATTAACGGCACTTGACTATGCTAGTGATTGTCAGCCAGTCATAGGTGTTGCTGAGGACACTGACCTCTTCACAATGTTCCTCTTTCACTCGGACGATAGATTGGCAGCCATTTTCTTGAAGAAGGAAGTGAACCGCTCAAAACGTCCGCAATTGTACAGTCTTAAGGAAGCTGCCGATGTCGTCCTGGCAAAGATACGAAAGCGTATTTTTATAATTCATGCCTGGAGTGGGTGCGATACAACTTCTGCCACGTTTGGCCATGGTAAGACGAATCTTCTGACGGTAATGTCTAAGTCCAAAGAGGTACAGGATTTGTCTGATATAATCGGGAGTTGTGACACATCACAGGAACAAGTTGGCAGTGGAGGAATTAGCCTATTCCGTTGCCTGAATGGTGGCACTCAGAAGAACATGCTTACTTCTCTGAGATATGCGGATGGTTGTGAAGGGAAATAAGATAGAGCCACAACGACTGCCACTAACTGAGCGAGCAGCTTACGTCCACAGCCTCTGCGTTCACCTCCAGGTTGGCAGATGGCTAACTCTTAGTAACGATGAACTAGACCACAATGATTGGGATGGAAAGAGGAAAATGGGTCTTTATGCCAGATAATGCCAGATCTTGAAGCTGCTCCATCGAAGGTACTCAGTTTCATTCGTTGCAAATGCAAAGTAACAACAACGAATCCGTGTGGCACCAAGCAATGCATATGTAACAAAAACGGATTGAAATGTGTGATCGCATGTGCAGGGTGCCGAGGTCAAATCTGCAGCAATATCGACCATCTGGTAACAATTGATAAAGAAAATAATGATTTGGACTATAATTTCATGTCATCGAAGGGCACATCCCGACCTCAAAGCGTATGTTAATGAGCATCTCTATGCTATCCTCAGTGACAAACTTGTTTCTTTTTTCGCTGACACCTGTGCATCTCAGCTGTTGAGTGACAAGGAATATATTTTATTTTTTCACATTTGTATTATTTCAGATTGTTGAATGTGGTGTTTTGTTGGAAAATAGCAAACGACGCTGTTTTCCGCTACCATGGCACCTTATCAGATTTCACACATGATGTAAAAAGGGTCCTCAGATTAAAACCAGTGTAAAAATTTCCGCCCAAATGGGATCAATTGGGATATTTAGTATGTGATTCACGATTAATGTCTGCTTCGAATGGCACCACAAAACCTTAGGTGGAAATATTGTCACGGTTCACACCCCTCAACGACTAGGCTATTAATCTAGGGCCGTGTTCTCACTAGAGAATTAATCGGAAATAACGCCATTCTTCAGTATGGCGTTATTCCGGATTAAGTCTCTAGTGAGAACACGGCCTAAGTTTCTGGTACGCCAAGTTTAGATGTTACCACACTGGATAATTTCCAGATTAAGGATTCGTCGTGGAACCTTCACAATTCGTCGATATAATCTTTGATGTTCACGTGTTCATTGGATGAAAATGGATGTCATAGTATACACAGTACACTTGCAGTCAGAGGTTCATTCATTGTAGTCCCAGTTATCTGCACCGCCGACAATTCACCTTTCCAGTTTATCCATCGATCATCTGACGCCATATGACATAATGAATTAAGTGAGGTGTATGATGACGTCATAATCCTTACGTCATGAATGATTCGATATAGTCCGTCTTTAACGCTTAATAGTACGACACGCTGTATGAATTGTATGTCTTTACTATTTAATAAACATTCTGTCGAATATTTTGAAAGTAATTTGACTGGGCGTTGTTACTGCCATAGGTCATAGGCAGCAACAGCACCCGGGCAAATTAGTTTCAAAATATTCAACAGCTTACATGTATAGTTTTATGGAAGTTGATAGTCAGGGAGTTCAGAGATCGATCGATCCCAACACGGACATGGTGTGGGTGGAGCGTAGATTGAGATGGGCAGGCATAGCTAAAAGTGGAAAGACATTGCCATGTCCTCCGTCGTGTCTAGGCGGCGTGCATGAACCTATAGATGGTCGTTCCCGCGCACTGTTAAAAGTGCATATTCACAGAAGGATGACTGAAAACAAAATTGTTTAAATTGTATACTTTGAGAGGTTTATAGTGTGGGACTAGATGGAATGAAACGAAATAAATAAGTTAGGAATTTGAATTAGGGGCTCGTGCCTCTATTTCAAATTCACAACTAAAATAGGAAATTTATTTATATGAAATGAAATCATTATACTTTAAGATTTATTTCGTTTCATTCCATAGAGGCACACAATTTAAGACGATAAAACTATACAATTTTAACACTTTTATTTTCAAGCATTTTAATGTGAATGTGAACCTTTAGAAGTCTATGCTGCTGAGTTGACGTAGTTCAGTGTACAATATGCAGTGGCTCATCCTGTTCACTGCCTCTACAATGTTTCTATTCCCAAATTCTTGATTCGAGAACACGGCTAAACCAATGTTGCCAGCGTGCATTTATCGATCTGGTAAAGGCCTTTGATACCATATGGAGGGAAGCTTTGTGAAGAAAACTGATAAAGCAAAACATAAATAGTAAAATACTTTTTTTGCATGGATAATAGCATTAACATAGAATACGCATTAAAGAAAATATATCTGATCCCCTGATATGTAAATGGGGTGGGTAGGGGATGGTAGGACAATGTGAATACCTGTCACCTGTTCATTTTAGTCCGTATCTTAATGACCTAGTGGAATACTTAGAAATTAAAAACTGTAAAGAAATAACAATCGGAGATAACGTAACACGATACCTAAGAAAACTGCCTTACTTTATGCGGACGATACCGTAATAATGGCTAGCCGACACGAAGACCTAGAAAAACAGTAATTAATGTGATGTCTGGAATTTAAAAATCATTATAAGTAAGACTAAAATTATAAGTTTTGGTCACACCAAAAGACAAATAAGTACAATGGTTTCTAAAATAAAGAACACCAAAATAGAGATCGTTAATAAATATAAATATTTGGAAATTATGTTCTCAAGAAATAATAAATGTAGCAATGCAATTCAAAACCTAACAGAACAATGCTGAAAATCAATGCACTGTTTATATCGCCGTACCAACAATATAAGTCTCCTTACTGATTGCTAGCTTAAACTCTTTGACGCAATGATAGTATCAATAGCAGAATATGGAAGCGAACTATGAGGGTTTGAAAACTAGCAATCATTGGAACAAATCCACCTGGAAATCATGGGACACACCCTTAACTTCTAATGAACATCTCCGCCTACTATGTTATGTGATGAACTCGGAAGATACAGACCACGCAGATAATAATAGAAATGTAGAATGTTAAATTTTTGGGTAACAATAATAAATGGAAAATAAAATAAATTAGCCTGTCTAATATATAAATAGATACGTAAACAATACACAGAGAGCAACACTCAATAAAAATGGATCACATATATAGAATCTATATTAAGCAGCATGGGGTATAGCTACACATGGACCTCACAAGAAATTATACAAAAGAGAAGCATAATATATAATATCAAACAAACATTAATAGACCAATTTAAACAATCAGTATTTACACATTTTATTGTACAAAAATGTACAATGGGATCGGGTACAAGTTCTTCCAACTTAGATAAACCCTCTCCTAACAGAATTATTACTAGGCAGCATATATAAATAAAGTGTGTATAAGAATTTTTTAACATAATGAAAGGAGAAACACACAAGGAGTAGAAGTAGAAAGTGCACTGATGGTTGACTTTGTCGTAGCCTATGAATTTGACTATCGTACTTTGGCACCTGTATAGAATTGTAATCTGGGCCAAACAGTCCGCCACGTACATAGTCGCTAGGCCAAGGAGTGCATAGACTAAACAATACAATTCCGCGATGTAACAGTCGACTCCTAGGTAATACATTCAAGAGCAATCATCAGTACGCTTATCATATAAAAGTGATTAATGACAATGTTACGGTATACATATTATACAGTTTATTTTTTATGCAACCTATACTGTTTAAAGGTGCACATTCATACCAAATGGCCGAAAATAAAAATGCCAAAACCGCAGACCCCTAGAGGCCCAAATCATGCGCTTATACGTAATAAAACGAAATAAATCACAACACATGGTGATTTCATTATGTACAAACTAACATAATTTTTCTAGTTGTGAACTTGAATTAGGGACACGTGTCTCCAATTCAATTCCACAACCCAAAAATCATGTCAGTCCACATAGAATGGATTCACCACGCTTCACCACGTCCATGCACACAACCTAATAATCTAAAAGTACACAACCTCAACAACCCCATCCTCGAGCATTCCGATGTGAATATGCACCTTGAATTAATATTGAGAATACTGGCAGGATGAGCCAAGGCAATGCACTGGAGCCTGAATCGTGGTGGGAAAAGCTTTTAAATTGCTCTATATACGCAATCTACCTCAAGGCCGAAACACAGTGATGTGACGACAGAATGCTCCGCTCTTTACTTTTCCAAAGAAATTTTCCAATGGCACGAATCAGTAAGTAACACATTCAGGGTGAGAATTATAGCGCTTTTAAATTAGTTCTCCGTCTAGAACAGTATTTACTAAATTTAAATGAAAACAATAGAATACGTCTTACGTGATTTGGGACCTCTAACCGCCATGTACCTATTAAAAGACAGGTCGATGGGCAGAAATTCCAAAAAATGGCAGAACATGCCGTCTATGTAGCACAAACAACATTACCTATTTCTCTGAGACTTTTTCGCCGATGCCCGTAAATCATTAATACATAAATACCATCACATAAGCCCAAACTAATATAAATATCAACAGCTGATATCAAATTCTAAACTATTACTTCAAAGAAAACTATGCCTGTTTATCGCAAAGGTCATAACAAAATTCGCGAAATAATGATGATGATGATGATGTAACTGCTTAAACTATGATTGTTCATCGTAAAGGTCATGACAAAATTCTGGTGATGGTGGTGATGGTGATGGTGATGATGGTGGTGGTGGTGGCGATGGTGGTGATAGTGATGGTGATGGTGGCGATGGTGATGATCGTGGTGGTGATGGCGGTGATGGTGATGATGGTGATGATGATGGTGGTGATGGTAGTGATGGTAGTGATGGTAGTAATGGTGGTGATGATGGTGATGCTGGTGATGATGGTGGTGGTGAGGTGATGGTGATGGTGGTGGTGGTGGTTATATGATTAAACGCACTGGCTCAGGATCTCCCAAGGTTGGGAGATAATTTTTATTTATTTTATTGTCTGAGATTTGTTATGGTTGTTTGATAGAGGCCTATAAAATATGAATAATATATATCATTCATTCTGAATGTTTTGAAGAGTTAATTTCGATTTAACCAAGATGTCCCGTAGATTGGAGTTTTTCTTAAAGGCTATCACTGGACGCAAATTGAGAGGTTCTTTCACTTTATCCTGCAATTTATGATATTCATCTTTCAAAATTTCAGAAATTTCAACATTTTATCAATAGTGTGTTAAACTGAATGAAATAATTCCACGTTGATCACCATGACCAGGGTCCACGTTTATGCCTCGCGGCCATTTTGTTTCCAGTTGCTTAATCCAAAATGATTCTCGAAGTTTTCTTTGTTTATCAGTTTCTTCGGCCGTAGCAGAAAGAGGCAGTTGCTCAATAGGCATAATTTCAAAGTGTCTATCGACAGAATGACCAGGAAGAGTGAAATGTTGAGCTACGTTGGTGTCCTCGTCGTGTCTAATATCGCAAAGGCCTCTAGTTGCTCGCCATCTTGAAGGGCATTTTGTTTATGCTTTTGGCATAATTTGCAAGATATTAAATAGATAACATTTTTAGAATCGCAATCTAAATTAGACTGAAGTTGGAATTTGCTTTTGTTCTGATAACTGACAAATGTTTTCTGATTAGGTAGACGGAAGTCTAATTTACACCTCTTCTTTCCACATTTCTGAGATTGTCCTACGCCTATAATCGGACGACTGTGACGAATTTTGGTAGGCTTTTGATCGATAGCCTTATCAGTAATAGTTTCCAAATCATGCAAGTTTCGGACTTTATTTTTCGCAAAAATCGTTTTGAATATCCCCTCGGTTTGAGGGCTTTAAATAAGGTGGAACACGCAGATTCAAAATTCTTTCTATCACTAGAATTTCGGTGAAATCGGATAATATGTGATTTGACAATACCTTTAAAAGTATGAGGTCGATGGAAAGATTTCTTATGCAGTAGTTGATGGGAATCAGTGGGCTTAAAGAATAGTTTGCAATCAAGAAACCCACTCGTGTTATAATTTACACCTTTGTAGAGACTAACGTCCAAAAAGTCTATGGACGACTGGTCGATGTTGACTTTAAGTTTGATGTTAGGATCGTGATTGTTCAAAATAGTGAAAAACTCATCAAACTCTTCCCTCGAATGATTCCAGATCATAAAAATATCATCGAGGTACCGGCGGTAAAACAGGGGCTGCTTAGGACATTTGTTAAGCGCATCTGCTTGCCACTCAGCTACATACATGTTGGCAAAACTAGGACTAAAACGTTTACCCATTGCGCATCCACAGATTTGTTGGTAGATTTCGCCAGCGAATTCGAAATCATTGCCCTTTAAACTTGGCTCCAGGAGAGCTAATATTTCGCTAGTGGGCCTATTGTTATCAGGATATTTATCAAATGCTCTGCGAACAGAAGTCAAACCCTTTTCGATGTCAATGTTTGTGTACATAGCATTGATGTCGAGGGTGACCAAGAGTGAATTTGGAGGAACAGAAATTTTTGAGACCTCGGATAGGAAATCCTCAGTGTTGTTCAAAAAGCTGAAATGTCTGTTCGCAATTGGTTGTTGGTGGTAATCAATAATTTCCCTAATTCGATAAGATTCAGAGTCGCAATCAGAGATAATAGGTCGACCCGGTTGTATCATAGGGTCGGACCACGACTCAATAGGCTTATGAATTTTTGGCAAAAGGTAAAACATTTTTGATTTGAATCTCGTTTAGCAGTAAGGTATTTAAACTGCTTTTTCGTTATGGCCTTGTTGGCAGCCATTTCTTGAAGGATTCCATTAAATTTATCACAATTATTTTTCCCAGAGTGGTTCGTCTAATTTGTGGTAGTTTTTCGGATTGCTGAGTTGCCGATGCGCTTCACGAATATAATTATCCTTAAGCATTATTACAGTAGCAGATCCCTTGTCAGCAGGCTTTATAACGATGTCATTGTTTTTACGCAAACCTGTTAAGGGTAAGCGTTCTTGATATGACAAATTTTGATGATTTTTAGGAAATTCTAAATTTTCAACATGTTCCTTGATAGCTTTTATACTATCAGGGATCGTAGGGTCCACCTACTTTGAGTTAGGTGCCCAACCAGATTTTTCAACAAAAGGTAGAAAGTTGTTATTCTTGGAATTTCGAAAAAGAGTCTGCTACTTTTACACGGTGAGAAAATTCTTCAATTTTCCATAAGCCATTATCTAAAAGGGCATCTATGTCGACTTTGGGCCGTGGTGTTGGTACGAATGTTAGACCGAGATTTAGCAAAGATCTTTCTGCTTCAGACAATGTAGAACCAGTTAGATTAACGATATTACCACCCAGGCAAATTTCTGGGTGGTTAGTCTCCTGACCCGTAGTTAGTTTGAATTAAGGTGTGATAACCAACTATTATACATCCTATTTGCAGTGCACTCAGTCCAGTGGACGTTGTCCTCAACCACCTGAAATTCAGACACGGGGAGGCTGGGCAGGATAGGAATCTTGATCAAGGCCTCTATACGGATGTTGACGAATTGTATGTTTCGTTTCTGGGTTGCAGTCAGATGCTTCGAATAATTTAGTTTGGCAAAGTGAACTTTAGCCTTTGGAAATTTTGAACGCATGATACTGAACATATTCTCGATTCTTTGGGAGGTGTTATGCTGAAGCTCATCCTTATCATTAATTCCGATGTTAACGATGATAGGCTGAGGTTGGAAGACCTCATTGTATTTTCTAACCATATTCCTAATGTGGTTTATCTTACCACCTGGATAGACTGCTACCTGCATATCGGGATGAGGTGTCTGATTGATACGAGCTAAATTTGAAGACCCAATCAGCAGAATCTTCTTACTCAGAGTAGGCAGGCGCCATTCATTCTTGTTACCCACCACAAACCGAAACGTGTAGAAAGACATACGCTCTTTGGGTGTATCCCTAGGCGTGGGCTTAGGTGTGGGCGTAAACTTAGGTTGTGGTGGCTTGGACCTCGGCGTCGACGATCTTTCGACCAGGTCGGTCAGTAGGAAACTTGACTGGGGACAGTGGAGAGGACGGAAGAGGGATCTGACTAGGATCCACATGGGCAGACACTGACGGTGACAATTCTGTCAGTGGAATCAGGAGCGGATCCACCACAGGAGACTGCAGGGGGAACACTGGTGGGCACTGGCTATTCACACGCTTAGCTACTGGGAGACTCTCAGTGGGTGACTTATTCCGTTTCCAATTTGATTGTGGGATGACAGGTACGGTTAAGGCTGACCTTGCAGTCGGTGTGACTGGTAGGGCCACAAAGGGCCCTGCAGTCGATGTTCCTGGTAAGGTCACAGGTGACCCTACATGGGGTGTTGTACTATGGCAGGTTCTAAAATGCGGATCAAAAGGTATGATGAAATTATAAAACTGATCAATTGATGACGAATGAAACCTCCTGCCATAGTTATTTCGGGCCCAATTTATTGCTGTGGTCTTCGCTCTACCGAAATCTGGTTTGGACTGAGCTTCGATGAGGAGCGACATAAGACGACCAAGTTGGAAATTATAGTGACTAATGTTAACCTGAAGTAAAGATATGGCCCATTTCAAATTTGCTGCTAAGATGTCCTTACGGACCTCGGCGTTTGGCATCGCCGGTTTACAGAAGAAATTCTGTCTCTATAACTCTGACAGTTTGCGGCTCAATCCAGAAGGCAAACTGCTCCTACGTGCATGAGCATTTAAGATGCCAAGGTGGTGAAAGCATTGTATAATCATGTAGTAACACTTGGTCAGGGTAGCCTGGGCAGATGGCGGTTAGACCTCCTGTCATCCCGTCTTCTACTCTTGCTAACTCTAGCCATAATGTTACTATTTAGATAATTCAATGTTTCTGCCACTAAAATCTACAAGAATACCAAAAAGTTGAGGGGACCTAACGGAATCGTGAACCAAGGGAAGTCTATCGAATTAATATAAACTATCAAAGGATAATTATGTATATCACCAATAATCGTGTGCACCGTCGTGAAGTGGGCGACCGGTTTCGACAAGGTTTGTCAGCTTCAGACCACAGAACAAATCGTTCGGGATCGATCAATCCCAACACAGGCGAAGTGTTGGTGGAGCTTAGCTAGATATTGGCGGGGCATAGCTAAAACTAGAACTGTCCATTAAACAACAAACCGCGTGGTCTACTTTCTCTTGATCAAATAGAAAATGGAAAAATGTTATAATTGCTCAATTAATCAAATCATTCCTGCTGCAATCCAATCACAATTCTTGAGTCATATATCAGATCATTTTTATCCAATGAGGGTAATAAAAATCTTTCATGTCTTTGCTAAACTGCCCTCTAAGTGTAGAATTGTCTCTAACTGGTTTTCCGTAATAGATAACTGTACCACCCGCAAGGAAGGCAGACCACCAACCATACGTCCCCACAGACATAATTGTATGATCACAGATACTAAGAATTGCCATATCTATGGCAGCTGAAATAGGCGATATAAACACAACATCCGTGCCACTCAGATTCTCACGGCTCCATTTTGGATCATTTGAACATACAATAAATAGTGCGTCACTGTAATTTGAGCGAAAAGCGTTCATTGCACGATGAAAATATTCTGCTGGAGGAACAAGATATCCGAATTTAATAAATTGAGCTGAATAAGTAATATCTCCACGTCTTACGTGAATGCCCACCAGAGTAATATTTGTCCTGGAGTGATTCCTAACGTCGCCATCTGGCGCGGAATCATTCAGTTTAAGTTGTATTTCCATCTCTTTTTCAAGCGTTGCTATGGCTACATCACTGATTCCTTTACGGAATGTAAATTCTCTACGCACTGTGTCTTCGAATGGATGAAAATACATCCAACTTTGTCTATAACCACGTAGGTGTATATCATTTTCACCTGTGAAAGCGTTTGTTCTGTTGTCAAAAATGCAACAAGCACGCTCACCCTGACCCACAAGTTTTGTACACTCATCTCGGGTGTTAAACGGTTCACTGGTTACATTGAACGCCTTGTAAACGTGGTCCTGTGCATGTACAATTGGTCGCATGTGCTTATGTAGTGAAAGTCCGACAACAGCTGCATACTGGAACATACTGTTACCGAGACCACCGCCTAGCCCGACATAACACATCCGTTGCGGGTAAATCGAGCGCATTGTCGTAATAGTTGTCAAATTGTAGTCATGTATTTGTTTGATTAATACGATACTTGTATTACCAGCTGTATGTGTAGTATCAGTGGCAAATGCGACACTGGATATGACGTTATTCGGATCATTCGGAGGCACAGTTGGATGGGCAGAATCAATGACAAATGTTGTCATGACCCGGGGTGACATTGCCCATGTTTTATCATAACTGGAATCATTTGATGACGTATAAATGCCACGCATTTGTACAAACCTAGACCGCCATTGTAACGGGGTCAGGCTAATTAGTAAGTCGTTCCATGTTATGAAGATATACACCATGCTTCCCATGACCAGCATTAATATTAGCCCTAGAGACAAGAAAACAATAATATGATTATCAAATAGACAAATACGATACTATTAACCGATATATTAAATAAATTTCTAGTAGTAAATTGACAGTAAGAGAGGAGGGGGAGGACTGGATGGAAGGAGGGATGGATGGTGAGAGAGCAGGGGTGGGGGAAGGAGGGGGGGGGGTGGAAGAAAGGGAGAGCATAGCAGATAGAGGGCTGGGGATGATGGAGGAAGAGAGCACCAGAAAGGGAGAGGGGCGAGAAGGATGGAGTGATCAGCATGCGGTGGGGTATGGGGCGAAGTGTTGTGCGCTGGTCATGCGAGCATGACTTAATTTTTATAACATTTTAAAGGTCACGCCCCCATGACCATATATGGCCATGTGCGCGGGGCCTAATATGCAAGTGAGATGAGGTCACAACCATCTCGACCAATAAAATGTGTGGCTCCGCCAACTTTTTGGAGGTAGGTCTATTGATGATTGACAGTTGAAACGAGGTCTGAAATGGATGAGGGTGTGTTCAAATGAGGTTATGTGAGCAGCTCTCCACCAATCAGAATTGTGGCTATATCGCAGGAGCCATTCAGGATCAGCTCTAGACCAATCGGAATTGCGGCTATATTGTCGCAGTCATCCGGTATGTAGACCTATTACGGTGTTCTGATTATTGACAGGCGTAACGACGTGTGAAATAGCTGGTCGGGTGTTAGGGGTAGTGTACACAGATCTATTGTTCCCTGGATGAAGAGACAATGGTAGCGTTGGGATGGGTGTGTTGAAACCATACAGTACAAATATCTATTGTTCCTGAAGAGACAATGAGAAGGGGTGAGTTTGGTATGTAGGTCTATTGTTCCAGGACGAATACAAATATCACACCAAAGCGCTCAAAGTCTTAACAAGCAATCCATTGTAGTTACTGGATTCTTTAGTATGTAGCTCTATTGTTACTTGCTGAAGAGACAATGGGAATGCCAATCTAAATCTAATCTACTTGACAGCGGGGTGGGGGTGGGTGGAGGGGTGGGGGGGGGTTAGTTGATGGAGATGCGGGTGGTGGGGAATAGCCAAGACATGGAGTGTTTGGACATGTTTGTTTTTGGCTGAAGAGATAATGGGAAGGTTTGAACTTGGTGTAGAGGTCTATTATTACTGAACGAAGATCGGACATAAGCGCTAAAAGCCTTAACATTCAATCCATATTGAAGAAATCGGAGGCTTCTTTACCGTACTTGAGATATTGGTCGGAGGTTGAGAGCGACCAGTCAAGACTTGGTCTGCTGACACGAAGATTCGAGAGAAAGGTTGCCTTTCTCTCCACACAGATTAACAACTTCCCTATCAAAAAATCAACGCAACAACTAATAATGATAATTAATAAAAATGTATTAAACTTGCAAAACAACTTTGTAACTTGAGGAAATAACTTATATAAATATTCACAAATTATCATCTATAAGGGACTGAATTAATACTAACAATCTAATTCCTATGACAAATTCGTACTATGATTGCTCTTATTACAATAGTGACTAATCTTAAGAATATCAGTTGGTCAAGTGTTAATCTAAGTATTGTGCAAGTGTCTTATATAGAATTAAGCATTCACAGGCACGTGCTTATAACCATTATAACTATTCCTTGTATTTGATTGACTACCCCTAAATACTTACCAATCAAATCATATTCTGAAACTTCCTCATGGCACAATATTTGCCAGATCAATCTGGTACTATCATGATAAATATGACGAATATTCGACTAGTTAACAACAACATTCGTATTTTGATTACTTCGTGAAACATGAATTCCATCCATGCTTAAGCATTCCAATCTCGCCTGACAGGTCTATGACTAAGTTTCTCCTATTCATTTATAATGGGCAAGCGTGGGGTTCACTGAGTTCTTATCCATCAAAGTGCATTATGGGTTGATCTCTGACCTAGCCCATATTTGATGCCAAATTTGTGGAAGAACCGTGAGTGGGTATAAGTCGTGATTCATAATCACATGCCTTTATTACGAGCGTCAAAGAAAACTGAAGTTAACCACATACACAAGCTTGAGATAAATTTGTACTCCATGTCTCAAGGCAATGGCTTAAGGAACATCTTACAAGGCATTGATGCACTGAATGCCAGAACGTCTTTCTTAATAAAGCTTACATCAAATCCATCAATACAATGAAAGAGTTTTATATCCAATCCCGTGTTTTGATAGGCGGAAATCAGTCAGTAAAATACACATTTGCCAATTGGAGTCCAAATTGCACTGCACTAGATATTACATGAATCTAAAATGGCGCTTGATAAATGTACAGGCTTCACAGCCCAAATAAGCTATTAAAAAATCAAACTTAATATATATAATAATATGTATGCATTCGTTGCAGGCTGCTATTTATCACCAGTATCAGGAGATAAGTTTCTGGCATGACAGCAGCAGCATATACTCGGGTAAGTCAAATCAAACTATTATTAATTTCACATCAACCTTGTTCAAATTTTCATCATTTGCAACCAGTATACATATCCATCTAAATGGAACATGGATGTCTATCTATCCATCCATCCATCCACCCTTTCCGGTTGTTTGTTCGTTCCTAAAATAAGCAATTATAAAATAGTATTTACATAGTAAAATCATTCAGCACTAAATGGCGCTATCACATCATCATTGCAAAATGACCCTGTCAGTGACATTTAACATTCCCGGCGTAAGGCGGCCATAATACTTGGCTCATGGGAATACCATTGCACTAGGTCAGTCCTATTTAAAATTAGAACACATTATAATGACGACATGATGACGATGACATTAATGAATATTTATATCCGAAATGTCTTCACAAATTTTAGGGTCAGGCTCGCGAGATCGAGGGGTTAATGTCAGGTTACGAAGATCCTCAAGAGTAGCTAATTCTCACGTACTATCATATTCCATATTTAAAATATGGAGTTAATCGGTTCTTCAGTACATAGATCTCATGTTTTTAACCGAAGAGAAAATGGGAAGGTCAATTCAAACACCAGTGCTGGGGACGTGAGGGCATGTGTTGCTGAATGAGGATAATGTTGTGAGGGCATATTTGTTCCTGGCTGAAGAGACAATTGGAAGATCGATGCAAACACAAGGGTTGGGGGCCAGGAGGCTGGGTTGTGTGGAATGTGAACAAGGCAATTAATCAACCAGGGCTCTTACTGGCTGTCCAGAGACCACGACTATTAGTAAATCTATAGTACAGGTTTGGGTCTAGGTTTGATGGCTTTGGAATACTGACTTTAAATCCTCTACGATGTGAATCATTTTTGATACCATGAAATCCAATTGACATACTTTTTGATGGAAATGTGACATCAGACGTTCTCAGAACATTACGGACAGTCTGACAAGTGTTTGCATCAAAGTGACATAACATCGTAGCTATATGAGCAAAGTAAGACGCTTGAGACGAAAATATTCTATGTCCATCTGAGTAGATGGCCCTTTAAATATGCCCACCAGGTTATGAACAGGTATAGCTTTAGATTTCTGCATAGGCCCTATAGGACCAGATTTCAGGAGAGTTGATTTTTTGTGTTTAATAACTCGCAATTCCAAAGGTCTAGCCAGATCTAAGGGTTCATAAATGATTGCAATGTAGCTGATGTGTTCTTGAGGACAGATACAGTTCTTTCTCATTGATCTGCAGCTAGACATTAAGAGTCACTAATCAAGTGTGGGTCTGTGGCCTGGAAAATGATGTCTCTGTAAACAGAATTCAGCAAACTTCTGCAGCTGTCAGTTGTATGAAGACAGGGTTGATTGTGCCCAGCATACCAGTAGTTGCTTACTGGCCCACTCTCACCAGCCCTTGCTGTGCAAAGATGCTTCCCATATACCCTGTAAGTGTATAGATTCCAGTCTTACTGCTTTTCGATTGTTTTGCATTATGCATTGGAGGTAGTATCGCCATTTTTTGCAGCTTGGCGTCAATACTGACTGGGCCAACATGGGGTTTTAAAGTGGCTTCTGCTGCCTGCTGTAGAACCACATCCAGTACTCAAGGAATGGGTTTGAATGGTGCATTTACAAACTGCATCTCGTTCGACCAATCGTTTTGTGACAACCGATCTACTGCTTCTGCTTCTGGATCGAAAGTTTCTGAGCTGCATAGAAGAAGTTGCTGTATCGGAAATGATGCAAATCGATCTACCGTATGAGGCCCAAACATCTGATCAATGTAGTGAAACGTCTTCATTTTCACAGAGTCCTCCTTCGTGACAAGCTGTCCGCTGTTCCGTTCTTGCGACCCTCGATGTAATTAACATGGAACTTCTGAACGAGCGCCCACACTGCCTCTGCTACCTGAGATATCTCTGCTGATGTTCCATCTAAATGGTTCAAATAGGCCATCATAGTAATGTTGTCCGTTAACACTGTAGTTTCCTGTTAGGTATGTTGTGAACGACTTGATTGCGAGATATACTGCTGAAATTTCCCTGAAATTTAATGACATTGTGTCTATCGAGCCATCCCACAACCCCCCAGATTTCTCCACACCCTGTAGATGACGCGTCTGTAGTAATCTGTGTCGTATCTGGATATGGCTTTAGTACTTTTCCATGCCTTAACATTAGTGCTTCGATCCAACATTTCACGTCCATTGTGGTACCTTGATCCAGTATCAACATAGTGTCCTACTTATGACGCTGGTTTAATAACAGGGAAGTATTTCGCAGTATCAGTTTTGTTGGAAGAATTGCCTTGGCCATGGTTATGTATTGCTCTAAGACCTTTGCAAGTGTGCGCGCAGAAAATGTTGGGACCTTGATTAACCTTTTCAAATCTTTGCGGAGCTTCCATATTCTGATTCCCGGGATCTCCAAGACAGTTTGTCCCATGCCCACTGAGTCGATTATGTATCCAATAAATTCTATCTTCATACAGGATATCAGCGACATACGCTACCAGTCTGATGAAACTATTGTACAACCGGTGTACAAACAATAGCTTTGCAAAAAATGTATCATAAGGGGAAATTGACAAACCAAATGGAATAACTTTACATTGAAATTTTCTTTTACAGGAAATGCCTAAATACATTCTAAAGTCAGGATTTACATTATTGTTGTGATAACTATTTTGTAAATCAACCTTTATGAATTTGTCATTATTTTCGATCAAATCTACTACAGTTTCAGTACCTTCATAAGCACATTTAAATTCCGCACAATAACTGTTTAATTCACGCAGATCTACAATCATTCCTGTTTGGCGATATCTCCTTTGATACGAGATCGAGAAAAGAATCTTTGGAGTAATGACTAGCCATTGATTTTAATGCCTGTATAAAGCTAGAGGTTAAGATGATACCAACATCAACACGATCTACGGTGTTGTTTTTATGTAGAGAGATTGTGTACCGACTTGTCTGATTTCAGAAGTGGAGTCTGTGTAACAGTCTAGTCATCGTGATGACATAATAAGGTGGCCAGTCATTACAACAAATTGGATGTGCATTCTCGAACGAGGCCATGCCTCATTCCTTATTTTTACGTGACACAACGCCAATGGGTGACACAGATTTCGGACAATAATCAAGTTTTTCTAGAACATCCTGGTGTACCAAGGTTTTTATCTCTTCATCAATAAATCGTTCATGTTTTTCACACTGGCTCCTATTAGCAATGAGAAAAGAGTCTGGTTCATTAATGAATGGTAGTAGAAGATAAAATTGGGATGTAAATTCACTCGACCTGATTTATGATTCTTGGAGACCCCTGAGAGTTGCCACAGGGGATGGAGCGGCTGAGGGGCTGAGGCAGCCGGGCTGTAGCTGATGCGGCGAGGGCTGATGAGACACTGCGGGCGGCGTAGTCTCTATGACATTGCGAGGGCCATGGCCGATGTGGTGAGGGCCCTGGCTGAAATGGTGAGGGCCCTGGCTAATGCGGCGAGGCCGTGGTTGATGCGGCGAGGGCTGTGGCCGATGCGGAGAGGGTCGTGGCTGACGCAGTGCGGTCCATGGCCAACATGATGTGGGCCGTGGCTGATGCGACGAGGGCCTTGGCTGACATGGCATGGGCCATGGCTGATGCAGTGAGAGTCAACGAGGCACCGCAGGTAGCGTGGTCGGAGGCTGACATGGTGAGTGTCGTGGCCGATGCGGCGAGGGCCGTGGCGGACGCAGTGAGTGCTGACAAGACACCGTGGGTGGCGTGATGCAGCGAGGGTCATGGCTGATGCGGCATATGGGTCATGGCTTACGCGACGAGGACCGTGTCGACACAGTGAAAAGTATATAAGCCCACCTACATGACTCTACAGTAGACGGAAAACAACAAAACTCCCGTTGCAGACCCCAGCTGTCCAAGAGAATCTCCTCGGGGATATCGGCCAGCGGCGGGCCTCTCTCTCTCTCTCTCACCTATACCATGAGATTTTTCTATCTGTGGGACGATTTCCTAACCATGCCGCTATTCCAGCCGGCTGGTGTGCGTGTGAGGTGTGCTTTGACCCGCACTGGGTGGTGTGCGTGTGAGGTGTGCTTTGACCCGCACTGGGTGGTGTGCGTGTGAGGTGTGCTTTGACCCGCACTGGGTGGTGTGCGTGTGAGGTGTGCTTTGACCCGCACTGGGTGGTGTGCGTGTGAGGTGTGCTTTGACCCGCACTGGGTGGTGTGCGTGTGAGGTGTGCTTTGACCCGCACTGGGTGGTGTGCGTGTGAGGTGTGCTTTGACCCGCACTGGCTGGTGTGCGTGTGAGGTGTGCTTTGACCCGCACTGGGTGGTGTGCGTGTGAGGTGTGCTTTGACCCGCACTGGGTGGTGTGCGTGTGAGGTGTGCTTTGACCCGCACTGGGTGGTGTGCGTGTGAGGTGTGCTTTGACCCGCACTGGGTGGTGTGCGTGTGAGGTGTGCTTTGACCCGCACTGGGTGGTGTGCGTGTGAGGTGTGCTTTGACCCGCACTGGGTGGTGTGCGTGTGAGGTGTGCTTTGACCCGCACTGGGTGGTGTGCGTGTGAGGTGTGCTTTGACCCGCACTGGGTGCTGATCTGGTGGCTCTAGTGACTTCTAGTTATGTTATCCCTTCACTCTAGTATGTATCCTTTAAATTTTGTTTCGAAATTTGGGTACCAAGGTGAGGTCTTCTGAGGAGATTTACAGCCCATCCATGGCTGGGATTGTGTTTAAACGCCAATGTCCCTACCCACCGAGCAACAAAATCACCGACAGTTTTTAAAATAAATAAGACATAAATCTAATGTCTGTTGTGCAATACCGTTGCAGTGAGGTCATGTCGTGTTATCAGCGTGATAAGACCTAATAATACGCAGACTGATATGCCAGTTATGTTGAGCTACTTTCTCTGTCAAAATACCATTTATTTAGTGGAGGTCTCAAAATAGGTGTTACAACATTCACCCAGAAACAGGGTTGCCAGATTGCTGATCATTACAGTAGCAGCCATGGGTATGGTATAACTCTAATGGTCTGTTTTTCATTACTGTTTAAGATTATCTTTCCGTTGTTCATACAATAATTAATGACAATAAAAAAGCTATCGTCCCTGCCCTCTGTCTGGAGACACACTATTGACTGTAAGAATAGCCTACAGTGAATTGAACCCGCATATAGCCAATTCTAAGAGAATCCTAAGCGGGATTAGAACTCATATTTATGTATAAAAAATAACTTCCCAAAATAACACACCAACGGCATAGACTGAAAACGACAATAATTCAACAAGCGGTATTAGTGGCTGCTCTGAGACTACGGGTCATACTTCGACAGGGTTCTTAAACAAATATCCATTTGCAGACCAGGAGAAGACTATTTTGAAATTTTACAATAGGAATGACTGGCCCAATAACAGGCATTCCAGGGAGACAATTTCCAAAATCCTTATCTCTCGGTTTGGATATGGTTGGCAATGTCAATCACAGGGCACTCTCGACAGTATAAATGTATTTGTTCTTAGAATATTGAGACAACAGCCGCAACAACAACAACGACAACGAGAACAACAACAGCATCGGCGAAAAAGACATGATAACCTCAACAGACATTCCAGGACTAAGTTTTCAAAAATAGGTATCTCTGTTTGCATATGGCCGACAAGGCCAATGACAACGCGCTCTTAAGACTATGAATGTATTCAACAACAA
The DNA here is from genome assembly GCA_034401795.1 of Chaetoderma sp. LZ-2023a. Taxonomy (NCBI): domain Eukaryota; kingdom Metazoa; phylum Mollusca; class Caudofoveata; order Chaetodermatida; family Chaetodermatidae; genus Chaetoderma; species Chaetoderma sp. LZ-2023a. The sequence goes on from CM067375.1 coordinate 12,820,599, forward strand.
CAACAGCAACAACGACCGTACCACCATTATCACCACTGGTCAGTGCGGGCGGGCGGGTACGTATATGGACATGCATGCGTCCTTAACATTCAATCCATATTAAGTTAATTAATTCTTCAGTACATATATTTATTGGGCCTGGCTAAAGAGACAATGCTCTCTGTCTCAACTGTTATGCCTAAAAGATTGAAGCTAGAAACTTATTAGTATTTATAGCTGACTGTTCATGTCAGCGTTCTGAATTGAATTAATAGTCCTTCTGTGGATATGATTTTGTTTTATTACTGTTAGTTGAAGGATCCGTTCCTAGCTACCCGGCACCCATTTTTAACTGATCTTCGCCCACACCTTGCCTGTATGGGGATCATTCGATCCCTGATTTCCCAGAATACCAATATCGATGTAGCTATACAGGTAAGTTGTTGAATAGTTTGAGACTAATTTGACTGAGAAATGTTGCGGTCTATGGTTTTTAGTTTAAAATATTAAAGAGAATAGTTATTAAGTAGTAAACAGATACCATTCGTACACATGACGGCTTTATAAAAAATTTCATGACTGAGAATTTCTCACAATTATGATTGTGATGTCAGTCTGCATTGGACGTATACTCCCGTCTCATATTCTCGCGGGTTCCATATTCTCGGGGCAATATGATTGTTTGCTGTAAATAATAACCCACGCCCCTACCGTCTGTTTCCCATGGCGACGCTGTAACCGGGAAGTCAAAGATGCTAGCAAACAACTTATTTCCAAAAATGTCCCTCTTCTTCTTCTTCTTCTTCTTCTTCTTCTTTTCGATCGCTGGTATCACACTTGGAGAGCCGTTCTCAAGATGAAATCTGTGGTTTTCTGCAGTTCTTCCACAGGCCCATACAGCTTTTCAAGAAAAGAGGTTGACAAAGCCCAGCATCTTTCAGCAGCTGATACGTACTGCAACATTGAAGTATGTGCTCTGTGGTCTATTCTGCTTCTCCACAAGGACAAGCGGGCGATGTCGTAAGGTGGAACCGCCTGTACATGTGTTGGTTTAGTCCGTTGTATCCAGTTCTGAGACGAAAAATGGTCACTTGCTCTGGCCTCGAGAGATGAAAATGTCCCTCTTATTTGTATCAGTAAAATAGATAGCTACAATGTACAAAGAAAACGCCGATATAACATATACTCTACTTCCAAAACCCATCACTAACTCACAAAAAGCTAATATATAAAACTTCTAGCTGATTGAAACACACTGTCTGCAACTTTATTTATGTCAGCGGCATCATCAAGTTCCCAGATCGGCGATTCCGCCTCGCTGTTGGACGATTAAAGTGTATGGAAAAAATAAGGGTCATTTATCGTAAACTCAGAAAGTCGCTACGTCATTACACGTTATCATGTAATAATTTTAGGCGTTTCCAAATCACGCGTCTTATAAACAAACTATGGCATGCCCTACCGCATACGGTTTAAGAGAATCAGAATTTTGACCGATTTTCAAGGAAATAATAGCATTTTGTATAAGACTGTTAACCGGGAAAGCAGTCTTGATATTTTTTCTGTGTTTTGACTACGCTGGTCCACTGTAGATAATGTTCTTTATTTACAGCGATAATATAGTCAGCCTCTCTGAAATACGACCACCTACCCTAGCATTTTCCCGAGGTGATACAAAAACATTCCTCTGCACAAAATTTGATTTACCATTTTGTGGACAATTGGGGAAATAGGCCTGATATTCAAATCCGAACAACATTTCAATCAGAGGACATTAATTTATTATTATAATGTGCTGTAGATTGTCCTCGATGCTATAGAACACCATGATAATTGATTATGATGTCATAGCGTGCATGTTTACGTACGGGCATGCAGTGGGAGTGAATGGTTGGTGTCCAGAGCCGCAGCTAAAACCCTACTGAACCCTCTTTTGCCTCAAATTTTAGCCCAACGTGTGCTGGTGGGCTGAGTATGTGTGTGCTATTGCAGCAAACGTGCCCAGTTAAATTAGTTTCAAAATATTCAACAGGATGTTTATTAAGTAGTAAAACATACAATTTGTACAACTAACGGCCTATTCCACGTTATGGCAGAGTATTTCTTTCCCAATTATGATTGCGAAGTCATCCTGTATGTGACGCATTTGATTATAGCATCAAGCAGGTATGCATGGGGACGTGCTTGTGCATGCGTGTATGAGTGCATGCGCTCATGTGCACGCGCGGGTACCCGAAGCTGTACAGCTAAATCTTTTTACGATATCCTGGGCTGTAAATTGCTTTTTGCTCGTTTATAGTCTTTGGTCTGGATATCAAGGGGTGTGACTCATTCGAGTGTTATTCGCTAATAAAACCTGAAATCCGTAATAATACTTTTTCATACTCCTCGTTAAGATTAAAAATCTCTTAATGTTAACGCATGTTATTCGATTATACAGATGTCAGCTTTATTGACTGAACTATTTGGTAAAGAACGAATTATGCTGCCAAAAAAGCCCCCTCATTAGCGAAGAGCGATACAGAATAGGAGCTTATACACTCTTAGACACTCTAATATCATTCATGCATAGCCTTGGGAAGCTACGCATCCCTTCGGGGGATCTGAGGGGATGGGTGGGGGGGGGGGGGGGATCTGCCTCTAACATAATGTCATGGCTCAAATACACCTAGGTGCAAACGGCCAATTCATTGAAAATTTGAACAATTAAATTAACACCAAATTTTTATAGAAAAACTGGTAATAGGTAAAATAAAAATTAGATAATTTTAAGTGCTATTGCCAGATTCTAAACTCAAGTCCAACCCCCGCCCCCCACCCCACCCCCCACCCTACTCCCAAAAATCTTTTTTTACGTTAGCTGGTGGACGATGGACCTTTCCATTTTAGCTATGCCCCGCCCATCATTAGCTAAGCTCCACCCACACCTCGCCGTGTTGGGATTGATCGATCCCCAAATGACTTGGCTATCAATTTCCTGAAAACTATGCAGGGAAGCTGTTGAATATTTTGTAACTAATTTGACTGGGCGCTGTTGCTGCCTATGGCAGCAACAGCGCCCAGTCAAATTAGTTTCAAAATATTCAACAGTACAACAGCATAGACCGTCTTCAAATATGCGTTCGTGACGTACTTATCGACGTCATTCATGACGTCATTCATTATGATGTCATTGTACACATCACGCAGTTCATTATGACGTCATATGATGGGTGGGTACTCTGGAAAGGTGAATTGGATCAGATTATCCGTTGGACTGCATTGTAACCCTAACAAGTGTCAGGCAAAAATAAATAGCGTCCACTGCAAACGTTGTCAATGTCGGCAATGACTGCAGATATATAGCTAAATAACGGCATCGATATAGCGTTAAAAGTTTAACAAGATACTAAAATAGATACTAAATAAAGCATATGGTGTCAGTTATCAATGCTTGTATGCAGTTCAGATAAGTTAGTCTGGGAGCCACTATCTTCTCAAAATAAGGGTTTATCCCACACCGATCGGACCCTAAGATATGTATATATTTTCTGAATCGTTAGAATGTCCCGATTCAGAATCTGAGTGTTGTACACATCTTTACGCCGGCGAAAGTGACGTAATTATGACGCCATACATAAGACCCTCAAAAATGTAATATTAAATTTTTTTAAATATCAAAATTGTTCACTTGGTTTCGGTTTTAGACTGTTTTCAACTAGTGAAAACTATATATTTTCTAAATCCCTCTTATATAGTAATTACTAATCTATCCCATGTGCGGATTTAATTCACAGCGGAAATGACGAAATCGGCATAAACAATAAGGCGGCTTATAGCAACAAAATAATCGAGAAAACTATCTTTCTGACATGTTTTCTTCATTTTTTCATGAAATTATTTATTAAGGGCAATGAAATCATAGTTTACGATGAGAATAATTAGCTATAGATACCTGCATCAACAGATATTTTCTAAATTTATGTTTGATATGATTAGACATTAATTAATCTGTGTATGCAACCATTTTTCAAGCATGGAACTCATTTCAATGTCCAGACAGATAACTGACTATACCAACCATCTGCTATGGGATCAACCCGTATGTTACTGATTTCAGAATTTAACATTTGAAGACTGTGCAGATGAGAAACATGCCTATATTTTTACAACAATTTTATTACGCGCTGCGCAACAACACATTGTTTTAAAATGTGCACTCGATTCTATTGTATGAGGACTGTAACATCCTAACATCAGAGTGATAAGGGTTAAAAATTAAGTTTTTCCGACTGGCAGATAAACGACCAGTCTGTCTTAAACAAGCGTCATATATGGCCCAAAGAACAATATACAGCCAACCCGTGTCAAAATACCACTTCTCCTTAATGAAACCCGCAACTAACCCTGTCCATAGCGCCAACATAAGGACCATCAAAACGTGATCACTGACCTGACATTCCTGGGAAAATGTAGACTTTTGTTTTCACTGTTGAATAGGAACGTATTCCAATTATTACCCTTTGGCATTGTCTATCCTGCACTTGTGATAGAAGTCATCTTCCAATGGTTAGCACGCCTTCTCTGTGTTTGATTTTTATTCAATGTTTCTCATATGTTTTCATCACAATAGATGGTTTCGACTGATTTGCATATGTTGATGCTGTACTTAGCTTCTAAAAAGCATCGGCATAATCTCCACAGGTAGCTCATGGAGATACTAACGGCACAGCCGTCATACCATCAAGAAAACACTCACTACATACCGGTACATACTACATACCGGTACATACCTCTCTCCCTCTCTCACCCACTCCCCCCTCCCCCTCTCCCCCCTCTCTCCCTCTGCCCAAAAGTGGAACATTATAAATCGAATGAAGCAAGAGCCAATTTGAAAATTGCATTAGTCATAGCAGAGATTGAAAATACCTAGTTTCTAGTAGCTGATGGGATGGAGAAGTGTATTCGGCATGAAGCAGATACAAGAGTGTGCATGTTACAAAAAGCGACAATCTCGAAGTTAGGGTCGCTAATGATACGGATATTTTAGTACTCCTGGCACACGGATGTGGCGTGTAGAGACCAGTGCGTGATGAAAATTAACAGTAACAGATACATTAGTGGGAACACCATGTGCAACAGACTGTGTGATGAAGTATGTAATGTATTACCAGCATATCATAGTATTACTGGTTGTGACATAACCTCGTTTCCATTTGATATAAGTAGGGTAAAGCCTTTCAAGAAGATGATTAAAAAAAACCCAGCAAGGTGGACATTTCGTATTTGGTAGCAGAGACAGCATCATCTGTACCCAAAACTACTAACGTACAGATATCCATGCAAACTGTTGTGTACTCAAGCAAACACAGTGAAGATATTGTAGAGACCAGAATCCGCATGTATGAAATACAAAATGGTTTGTCAAGTTGCAGCTTAATAAATGACGCAAATAGCGTGGATGAACATTTAAAACAATCTATCCATCGAGCTTGTACGCTCGTATCTGGCATCAGTGAATGGAACATTCATTTGTCGAAGGTAGAGGGTGGACATAATCTGCTGCAGGCGTGATAGCATTATAGTTTAACTGTTCAAAGTTCCCACCAAGTTTGTCATCCAAGAAACGTTGAAAGTCTAAAAGTAAATTGCGGATTACAGATCATCGAGCATATGATAAACAAAGTAATGCCGACGCTAATGAAAGATATTGTGCACAAGCAAGAAAGAACTCTAAGTGTGTAATATTGACGAATACGATGCAGAGAATGAGGTGTATGCGAACACTGGTGGTTCTGAATGATTCTATTCTTGATAGTGAATGTGATACTAATGGAAATATGGGTTGTGCAAATGGCATAAAGTCTGCTGAAGATACTAGTAGCAATGACCTGACATTATAGCGTATTAAAAACACCTTTCTTAGAACACGTAGGAACATTGTGCATCAAATTATTCATACACCAGTCCGCCGAAACCCAAAATCTAATTTCTATAGCTTCAATTTCACATATTTATCATCTAACAGATTGTACTATTACAGAGAGAATATGTGCAGCAATTTAGAATTCTATGGTGGATATATTGGATTATTTCGGCCATGCGACCTACGAGCCATTTTAGTCTGATGACACTTAACCGACTAGGATGCATTTTTTAGACTTCTAAGCCCCAGTATAGCCACCAAAATCATTTTTCTATAACATTTAGAAGCTGAGAAATAACAATTTTAAAAGACTTGGCATGACATATAATTTAGACTTGAAACAGTTATGAACATCACTACAACCAGACCACATTCCTGTGACCTTTAACCATGCAATTCACTTTTCCAGAGTATCCATCCATCATCTGACCTCGTATGACGTCATAACAAGCTCAGCGCATGTATGATGGCGTCACAATCATTACGACACAAAGGGTTCCATATAGACCGTCATCAAATCCCAAAAAGTCCGACACGTTGTATGAATTGTATGTCTTTGTATTCCTTTGCTATTTAATAAACATGCTGTTGAATATTTTGAAACTAATTTGACACGGCGCTGTTGCTGCAGCAACAGCACGCAGTCAAATTAGTTTCAAAACATTCAACAGCTTACCTGTGTAGTGTTGTGGAAATTGATAGTCAGGGTGTTCAGAGATCGACCGATCCCAACACGAGCGATGTGTGGGTGGAGCTTAGCTAGAGATGGGCGCGGCATAGCTAAAACCGGAAAGGTTCATTGTTTCAGATATACAATATGCATGTGATACCTAAGAACAATAACGTATAACAGAACCATGTTGGATTTGGTGATCATATGAACTAATTTTTAGAGTTAGACAATAACTGTATTCTAAAATAATAATTAGCTTCCATGACCCCAGAAAGCACAATTTAGATAACACGATGAACTCATAAGGAAGCTTCTCTATAAGGCTTTAGGTGTCAAAAGCAGCCGTCTCGAATATATGCAAATTAACTCATTAAATATGCAAAAATTAAAGAGTACCTGGAAGATTTAGATTCTACAGCAAAAACTGAACTAATAACAAGTGAAATACCTTTGACAGCTAGATTAGTTTGTGGCAGATATATCCATGTCTATATGGAGTTACGGGTGTATTTAAGGCAGCTGATCTAGCATAATCGTTTTAAAAACGTGAAATTTAAGTTTTCACGAGATCCATTATTTTTTTGTCAATTATTTTCGTGTATTATTCTATAATTTAATTGACAATAATCAATAAACTAACTGAAAAGTCATTAAAAATCAATGTTTCTTTCTCTTCTGCGGGTATTTTGTTTATGCGAATTACGTCATTTCAATCGTTAGCAAAATGTATAATTTTGTAGATACGTTATTAGTACATAACAATGATTTGGTAAACATATTCATTTCAAGGGGTGCATTCAGTCCGGAAAACGAGATGAGAAATTTACTATTTTCATAAATTGAATATATATATATATATATATATATATATATATATATATATATATATATATATATATATATATATATATATATATATAAAAATTTTGTGAAACCTTATGATGTCCTGATTCTGAATCAGGACATCATAAGGATTCACAATATTAATACATATCTTAGGGTGCAACCGGTGTAGGATAAACTTAGATTTTGAGATTTGGTTACCGGACTATGGGATAGTACGTGATCACATGAAAACATTTAATGAATACTTGCCATGGTAAGCATTTTCTCTATAATAGGCATTAAGCTTGTTACTTACATTGCTTGTGCCTTATAAAACAACTGATCTTGTCCATCGCTGGGATCTATCTGAAATAATAATAATAGCGAACGCAGTGAGAGATGGCTTCGCGTGAAAAATCAACAGAAAATTAGACAGAGAACCAGGCTAAAATACATATACCATGCGACTGAGAAAGCTTCGTTTCCGGTCGCGAGCTTTTTTTGGTTCCGGTTTCGGCTTATGATATAGCTTTTGCGGTTTCTTCATGGGCCTCGTTGCATTATGGGATATGGTTATTCATTATGCGTATGTTCCCCTAGTTGTTTTAGGGCAACCTACTGCGCATTTTCAATGTCCAAAGTTTGTATGATATTGTTATCACGAAATTGTGTTCATTTACTTCAGAATGTAAAATGAATAAATAGTCCTACGCAGACCAGATACAAGCTTTATTTAAATTCCTATTTATGCGTCTGTAAATGCAATATGCAATATGAGATTTGGTTGACTGTCTTTATTTTTAACATTCATGACCGTGGAAAGTCCTTGTTGGCAATGTCGTATGTATCTAGCGCTGGAAGCAGGAAATTTAAGACCGGGTACCACACCATTCGCACCTCGATGGAATGTGCATTCATGTATTTACTCGCAGACGTGCATTAATTCCCGTTTGCTCTAGCTTATGTCGGGATAAACGCGATGTAAAAATTCTAGCGGACAATATTTGTTTTCGACGTCATAGTTACTATGAACTTGCTTGTATTTCCCCAAATATCGAGGAGCACCCCGATTCGTCGGTACAAATCAGGTCCATTCTTGACTTGAGTGTACCGAGTCCTGCTTTCTTGAGCACGCTTAGCAGATTTATGCAATGACGTCCTCTCCTGGCTTTGTAATTGCTGGCTCCGTGTAGGGGGAATTCCAAGGTTCTCTGTGCTGGGGTCTCTTCTGGCATCCTTAGCACATGGCCAAACATGGACCATCTTTGCTGGGCGACTTTTACAGACAGCGGCGACGTATAACACATCTTGTATAGTGCATCGTTGGAAATTATACTGTCTGGCCATCGGTGTCCAGTGATGGTGCGTTTGCGGTGGCAGGCATCGAGTTTGTCTAAATTTGCCTTTGGAGGTACCCAGCTGTTACAGTTATACAGCATCAAGGATACGCAGGTTGCATTGTATAAACGTGGCCTCTTTATCAATGGCATTTTTGATCTACGAATCCATAGCTTCCAGAAGGACTGGAAAGCTATGTTCCCCATGACGCAGTGTGCAGAAATGTCAGCAGCAATGCAAAGCAGTGAGCCCAGGATTTTACTTATCTTCCATGGTTTGCTGCCATGAAGTGGGTCGTCATTTTCTATGGTTTCATGCTTTGTCGATAGGTATATGTGGGTGAACTCTGTTTTGGATTCATTCATAAAGAGACTCAATTTTTAGTTTGCGTGCAGCTATTAGGAGAAGTTCGTCAATGGGGTTTCTTTTCCTCGTCTATGAAGTCCACATCGTTGGCATATTCCATCTCTAGCAGCATGCCCAGTATTGACACTGGGGGTTTGGTCTTGTGGAACTTTCCGCACAGATTTCAATGTGGCAGCAAGGTAGCAGGTGAAAAGCATCGGAGATAGACCATCTCCCTGTGGGGAGCCAATTGATGTCTCAAACTCTACAGACTTCACTGACTTGACTCGTACTCTCAGCTTGGTGTCTGCAAGTAGTAGTCTCACTACTCGTAGCTCATCTTCATTGCAACTGGTATGGCATAGTACATCTAGGATCTTTGAGCATTTAATTGTGTCGAAGGCTCGTGAGATGTCAATGCCCATTTTGTTGAAGTCCCATTGTTTGGACATGACTAGCGACACAAGCATGTGTTGAGCTCATACAATGTCTGCGCAGCTGCGCTCACGTTTGAAGCCACTTTGACATGATCAGGTGAAGTAATCGATCTTGTCTCAGATGCGGCATAGAGTAACATTGGATAGGATTTCCGTATGCTGTTGAGGAGCACAATGGGCCACAGATTGGCTGGGGGCCCAGGTGGCTTCTTGGGTAGTGTTATAAGGGTTCCGGTGTAGTTTGGATCGAGCAGTCGGGTACCGGCCGTACCAGCTAAGCTGGGTACGCGCCGCCCGTCCTGGATTCGTTCCCTGAACACGCCCCCTGGGTTGAGCCATAAGCATATATGGGCCTATGAGAGAGATCGCATTGCGAAAACGACTAAGTTCATTAAAACGCATGATGCACATGCCCACATCTAGATGCTATATTTGATGGAGCCCGTAGTTTACGACCAAGATAGGATGGTGCTTTTAGTGTACCGGGATGGTACCCTGTAATCTTTATTGATTGCCTCTCCCCGTTGAATCTGGCATTAATCAAGACCGGAATTCACCAGGCTTTTGAAATCTGTAAACTATTTCAAAATCGGTTAAGATATGGCTGAGTTATTCACGGAAATCCCTTCTTGATTATCTTCAAAATATTGATGTGACGTCATAACCACGTGGACGCAGAACTTCTAGAATGTTCTAGAACAATCGACTGCGCTATTATTATCTACGCGCTGATTGGCTGTTGCTCAAACGATGATTGGTTGGAGCCTGCGCCTGTGACGTCACACGGAGTATAAAAAGAGACGCGATCCAGAGATCGAGAGCATCCTCGGCCAGGGGCCGAACCGGTTGGATCTGTACCAGTTACTATTAGCGCAACAGACAATATGCGTATTACTTCGCTATGTGTCAGGTTTTTCTCCCGTAGCTGGCAGTTGCCCAACCCACCGCACTAAAACAATTTTGTAACTCCCTACTTATGGGAGCAATTTGGAACTTTCTGATTATTGTTCACGAATATCAATATCTATTTCGGAACACGAATTTGCGGTGAGGCCTTTACGGCCTGAATATGTGATTCTACAGATGTAGAGGCAGGATGTTCTTTGATGGATGACTCGCCGGATATGCCGGCCATGCCTACAAGTGGTATTTCAACTGTCACTGCACTAATATCGTGTAGGTTCTTCTAACTTTTGAGCGCAGCAAGTACACTCTGCGCGGTGCTTCTTCAGAGCTGGCTGACGTACCCAGCACCGTGAAGCTTTGTTTTGTATCTTCGTTTGCCTCTGACAACCCCCGCTTGTGATCGGGTTGTTTACAACTTCCATCCGTGCCATTGGTGTACGGGAACTTTCTTCACCACAGTAGTACTATCGTATCTTTTGCTGACTGCTCGTTAGATATCCTATTAGGCTTACAGTGCTGAGCGATGTCCTCCCGTCATGAGTGTTCTTGCGGAAATCTTGTTTGCGGAAAACAGCTTGCGGGAACCAACCTACGCACGTCAACTACAGAATGACGTATGAATTTCAGTCACACGGTGGCCTAACTTAAGAATGACTACCGAGTATTCAAGTAACTATACTTCAGTTTAATTATTTCTCTATATGTACTTCTTTAATTTTATTGTATCCGTAAGAACGGTCCCGATGATTAAAAGGTACCGCAATGGTCTTAGGACCGCTAGTTATAATTTCTGTATTTGTTTATAGTTATTCTCATTTTCTGTAAGGTGTTTTACTCACCGCACCGTAGTAGGTTCGTTAACCTGTACTAAATATATAACTTTGATCATTTGATACCGTATTGATTGTTCTGGTTAGATTATGTATAAATATTGCCAGTTTCCATCAGTTCATATGTTTTGCTTATTTATAGAAAATATAGGACTGCAGTGCACGCAGGAAACACTATACAGCAGCACTTATACATGCAGCACCTTCTCCCGCCACCAACAATTTTTCACTGGGGTCGCTATCCGTGCTATAACTCTGTTTAGCCCGGCATGCTACTAACTAAACCTTTTCTATTCAGCTTGATAGGATAGGTTCAAAATGATTAGAGACACTTTCTTCATTACCAACTCGGTAATATACTCTTCTCTTCTGGCAGTGCAATAATGTAGCCCCGCACTCCGGTAAGACCCATAACTCCAAGATTTTGTCTCTCTTCATGCTCCACTCAGCCTTGTGGCTTCTTAATTGTTCGGATGTCCCCATCCGCACCATGGGCTGATCAGACTCTGGGAAACTGTTGGGGTTTGCGAGCGGTGATGGCCAGGGTGTGGTATCACATACATTCCCCTTGTATCTTTGGATACTTAGTAGTTAGCACTTTAGCCAATGTAGGAAAGCACTGCGAAAACATATATTAATTATTATTTTTATTTTGAATAAACCCCCCCCCCCCACCGCCCCCCCCACCCCCGCACCGCAGTGCAAAACAGGGCAACTTGTATATAAACCTAACGACAGGTTAAACGATTAGTTCCATAGGACCCGGTGATGCGTGAGATACATATCCCCACTGAATTCCATAAGAATGTCTGGGCATGATATTTAGATCTGCCACGCCCTTGCGGGAAGGACATTTACGGTGGGTATTCGTCTCTCTCACTCCCACCATAATGATAGAACAATGGTCTAATAATGCTTTCGTGAAAAGTAACCTATGTCTTGTAACGTTTTATGTGGTTGCGGAGCGGGATGTCCGGATTCTTATCCAGTTCGGAGATCTTACTAAGTAACATGTATAAACGCTGTCTTCAGTATTGATGTCTTAGGGCATCTGTTCTCAGTGACAGCCGTGTCTAATAGCTAGGTAGATATCAGCCATTTGTGGCCAAAAATAGTTCTTGTTTTAAAAACAACTAAATGCTAATTAAGCAAAGCAGAAGGCCAGCATAAATAAAGCGGCAACTACTAATTCAGCATACTAAGAATCACATAAGACGGTGACGAGAGAATCCATCGGGAATCCCTCGTCCTGTCTTCACGTAAAATAGCACGCATCCCTATAGTCATAATCTCACTAGTTATGGTCTTTTCTTTCTCAAGCATTTTTGGTTGAAATATTAGAGTAGGCCCATTTTTGCCTACTACTCTTCTCCCGCTTTAAGCAGTGGCGACACCTTCCCGAGAAGGAGGCCCGCGCGATGCGCTTGCCTCTCGCAAGGATTCAGCGATGACTGTCCATGCAAGGATAATACTCCTCACCCAAACTAGCACTAGGATTAGTGTCCACGCGAGGCACATAATCTTTCGTACGAGATAATCTTCTTCCTTTCAGCCTAGAGGTATAATAACTTATAATAAGTTAATTAGTTAAGTCTCGTGTACGGGAGCCTCCCTTGCGGAGATACCTCTGTGGACCTACGAGTCACTGTGGTACCTCCGGGAGCCCCATGTTTAAAAGTTCATCTACCTGTCTCTATGTCTCATATTTTCGTATGCTCTTATTTTAGTTTTATCTAGCATATTTATATTTGTTTAGGTACAATCATTGTATAGACTTATATTTTTAGGTCACCAAATCAAATCTTGTAAGTTCATAGATCACGAAATTGCTATGGACAGGCATACTGGTGACAAAAATTCTTGGGTTGTGTTTAATGTTCGCGACAATGGTCGCACGGCCCCACCGGAACGTTTGAGTTTCACCGGCCTTAGGAGCCAGTTTTTGTTACCCACAGGGCAGTCTCGTACAAGGTCCGTCACCCTGAGACTGGATGCTAACCAGCATCATCACTCGTCGTGCACTTGTTGCGCAGCGAGTCGACATGATACACGGGAACGGGCCAACACTACCCGGCGAGCGACAGCTTGGCCTACAGCGTCGATGGGAAGGTGGTGCATAAAAGCTGAATTGATTAGGTGCGTGATCGGTTTTGAGATGTCACTTGCATATTTGAATAGTTCATTGCCCATGCCATCAGGCCCAGATGCGCATCTATTTTTCAGGGCTTTAAGTATATTCTCAACTTCTGCTCTTTTAATTGGTGTGGCCTGGGGTCTCCTGAGAACGGGAGCAAGGGCTCATCATCGTTGTCAGTGAACTGTTCCTTGAACCGTTCTCGGATTGCCTCAGCTTTTCCCTCGTCAGTCGCGATAAAGTGTCTTTCAGAGTTGTGTACAGTTAGTGGTGGTGTGTAGTCAGTAACTCTCAGGACTCGGGCTGCCCGAAACATTTTGTGACAGTCATCCGTGGCAGTGATTTCATTTGCTAGGGAGTCTGCCTGTTGAATAGCAAGATCTTCTAAGCGTTCACTAATGTGGCACAGAATAATATTGCGCTCCCGGCGTAGTTTGGTGTGGTCTTTACTCTGGCCACTTTGATAGATGCACAGCCGTAATGCTTTTTGCTCTGCTGACAGTTTTACTACTAGAGGATCGTCAGCACACCTAGTTTGGTTGTTTTTAAGAACACCTATGGTGCTGGTAGCGGATGATTCCATAGATTTCAGTATTTTGGTTAGGGCTTCGTTTGGATCGGAGCTGACATCGATGTTAGCTATCTGCTCCCAGAGGGCTTTTTGTATGACATTTGAGTTTCAGTGTCGCTGATGAGCTTGGGTAGGTTGTAGGTGACTCTACCCTCTTGCCTGGTATGGCGTTTATATATTAGGTAGAGATCGTTCATCTGAAGCCATGTAATGACTAGCTTATGGTCAGAATTGAGGTCTGTGCATCGATACGACGAGCATCCGGAGTAAGGGTTTTGCTTCTGTCTTGCATAGTATGATGTCTATTTGGTTGAAGACAGCTGTTGTAGCCTTAGAACCTTTTGGGGCTTTGCGATCAGTAATGTGTCCTGTCCATGTTGTCCGCTGATGGCATGGGTGTTTGAAAGCCATATTTGTGACAAATAGGCCATTGGACCTAAGGAATGCCACCAGTGCATCTCCATTGCCGTTGCGTGTGCCCTCTCCATAGGATCCCATGCATAATCCAAGTCCTGAACTTTTGTCCGCAATTCCGAGTTTACCCAGCTTGGAGTTGAAATCTCCACACACGAACAGTTGCCATCTAGCCTGGGATTGTAATGGCGGAGCTCAGTTCTGCATAGAAGGAATCTAATATTGCTGGATTCTCTTTGACTTTTTCGGTAGTTGGGCCATATGCCTTGACAATTCTACACTTAGTAATGGTTTGTTTTAGCCAGGTCGATAAATGCAACGCGATCACTGACGTATCCAAAACGAATGACATGATTCAAGACCCTTGATCCGATTTCCGATTACAAAGCCTAAGCCTGGGTATGTGGCCTGTTTTTGCTCCATGAACACTAGCGTATGGCCTGTCTGTAGTTGCTGCTCTGAGTGGTTAGCTACTTTAGTCTCTCGAATGCATGCAATATCGATGTCCTTAGTGTTCACAGTCTGCACCTAAAGTTTGCCTCTTTGATGGTGCACTCAGACCACGTACATTCCACGTAGCTATGGTAAGCTTCTGGGTAGATTGTGTTGTCCGAGGATCTCGAACACAGTTTCTTGTTTGAAGAAGGGTAGACATCATCAGAGGTGCTTCTGGGGTAATGGTGTAAGCACCGGTAAAAGATGCAACAATGCTGGCGGCTATCACTGATAATGGGCATACGCATCAATTTGTTATGAATATCGTGGACTGGATTTACCAGAATGCCCTCCAAGCATGATGCTAAATTAGCTCCAAATGTATTATACATGGGCATACGTATATAGACCATTTCGACCCTATACAGATTCGTCATATTTATTTAAGCAATAAATGGTGTCTGCGTTCGCGTATAGGCAATCAATTTGTTATGAATATCGTGGACTGGATTTACCAGAATGCCCTACACGCATGATGCAAAATTAGCTCCAAATGTATTATACATGGGCATACGTATTTAGAACATTTCGACCCTATAAAAATTCGCTTATAGGCAACGCCTATTTTCATATTAGCGAACGCAGATAACATGTACGTATTGTAATGAGGAAAAATCAACAGAAAATGAGACAGGGAACCAGGTTAAAATATATATACCATGCGACAGAGAAAGCTTCGTTTTCGGTCGCGAGCTTTTCTTTGGTTCCGCTTTCGGCTTATGATATAGCTTTTGTGGTTTCTTCATGGACCCTCGTTGCATTATGGGATATGGTTCTTCATTATGCGTATGTTCCTCTCGTTGTTTTAGGGGAACCTACTGCGCATTTTCAATATCCAAAATTTGTGTGATATTGTTATCACGAAATAGCGCACATTTATTTACTTTAGAATGTAAAGCGATTAAATGGTCTGATGCAGACCAGATAATAGCTTTAATTATTCCTATTTATGCGTCTGTAAATGCAATGTGCAATATGAGGTGTGGATGACTGTCTCGTATTATTTTTAACACTCATGGCCGCGTAAAGTCGTTGTCAATGTCGTATGTATTTAGCGAAGATAGCAGGAAATTTAAGGCCGGGTACCAAGCCATTCGCACCCGGATGGAATGTACATTCATGTATTTACTCGCAGACATGCATTAATTTCCGGGTTTTTTGTAGCTTATGTCTGGATAAACGGGATTTAAAAATTCTAGCGGACAATATTTCATTATGACGTCATAGTTACTATGAACTTGTTTCTATTTTCCCCAAATAGCGAGGAGCACCGCGATACGTCGGTACAAATTTTATAACGTCATTGGACTGGTGCAACCATTTTAATGGTGTAGACCCCGGTAAAAGATGCAACAATGCTGGCGGATATCACTGACAATGGGCAGACGCATTGTTGTGAATATCGTGGAGTGGATTTACCAGAATGCCCTCCACGCATGACGAAAAATTAACTTCAAAATACTATAGATGTGCATACTTATTTAGGACATTTCGACCACATACAAATTCGTCCTATTTATTTAAGCAATGAATCGTGTCTGCGTTCGCTTATAGCCAACGCCTATTTTCATATTAATAATAATAATAATAATAATAATAATAATAATAAGCATTCTGTAAGTATTGCTTTGCAATACATGTCCCCTACCTGGTGATATAAATCTTTAGAGATTGACAGTCAAAAAATCCATTAAAAATTGACAGAAGCAGCTGAAACGCGAACTTGATCTGTAACTTCTCATAACATAGCAATAAACCAGCGTCTTGAAAGCTGAAATGTTTGTATTTCATAAGTCGAAAGGGGACATAACGCCATCAAATTATGACGCAAATGCCTGAAACTCGAAATTGGTCAATAATTTCTGATAATAAAGTAATGTACCAATTCTCAGTTGAATATCTTGAAAGACTGCGAGAAAAAGGGCGGAAAACTAATATTTTGCGTATTTCATAAGTCAAAAGGGGGAATAACTCCATGAAAAACTGACAAAAATGTCTGACACTCGAACTTACTCTGTAACTCTTTATACTAAAGTGATGTACCAATTTTCCCTTAAATATCTTGAAGGATTGCGAAAAAAGTGCGAAAAGCTATTATTTTTCATCGAAAGCGGGCATAACTCCATCAAAAATTGACCCCTGAAACTCGAACTTGGTCTGTAACTTCTCATAACAAAGCAATGTAGCAATTCTCTGTAGAATATCTTGAAAGACTGCGAAAAAAAGTGCGGGAAACTAATATTTTTCGTATTTCATAAGACGAAAGGGGCATAACTTCATGAAAAATTTACGAAAATGTCTGACACTCGATCTTTCCCCTGCAACCCCTTAGACTAAAGCAATATACTGGTTTCTCCTTAAATATATTGAAGGAGTGCGAAAAAAATTGCAGAAAGCTGATATTTTTCATATTTCCTAAGTCGAAAGGGGGTATAACTCCATCAAAAAGTTACGCATATGTCTGAAACTCCAACTTGGTCTGTAACTTCTCATAACGAAGCAATGTAGCAATTCTCAGTATAGTATCTTGAAAGACTGTGGAAAAAAGTGCGGAAAACTAATATTTTTCGTATTTCATAAGATGAAAGGGGGCATAACACCATAAAAAATTAACGAAAATTTCTGAAACTCGAACTTGCTCTGTAACTTCTTATACTAAAGCGATGCACTGATTTTCGCTTAAATATCTTGAAGGATGGCGAAAAGAAATTCGGAAAGCTGATATTTTTCGTATTTCTTAAGTCGAAAGGGGGCATAACTCCATAAAAATTGACGCATACGCCTGAAACTCGAACTTGGTCCGTAACTTCTCATACCAAAGCAATATACCAATTCTTAGTTGAATACCTTGAAGGACTGAAAAAAGTGCGGGAAACCAACTGCGACAGACGGACAGACAGACGGACAGACGGACGGATGGACAGACGGAGTGCAAACCTATCGTTCCCCCCACCCCACCCCCCGGTTTTACCGGTAGGGGACTATTAATAGCTGCGTGTGTTATAAGACGGGGTTCAACCACGCTGCCAAATAGGTTGGAATTGGATAGTGACAGTGTATGCTTCCATTAATCTCTAAGTAGTGGACGCATATGGAGTATGCCTGTGCCAACCTGGTTCAGCGCATTCACTGATTTAGAAACATTTTGTCCTTTTGTAGGCGTTGCTTCCTTTTGAAGTGATTTTAGGTGAGTTATCACTATTTAAATGATGTAGAATGTATATTTCACGCTATATAATCCCAACAAACTCTGCTGAAAGAGGGAATAATGGGCAGTCCCGCAGCGCCACATTGCCATTTTACACGCGGTGTTCGACTATTTTAGCCAGGGGTCCAAATATTTAGTTTCTCGAGTAATGTAATCGGGTACCGATACTCGTTCAAAGTAATGCCAGTTGACAATGACAAACGCATGTATTTTTATTTTATTGACGCACTGGCAACGCGCGGCTTCAATTTCCATGTGCTAACTTAGCCGACAGTGATGCACCCATTAGTTTAATTTGTTGATCACCATCTCCCGGTCGGGGGATCGAACCGCCATTCTGCAACTCCGCATAGCATCAGCAACCAGGCATCTTTCCACTGGACCACCGCACCAAGACTAAAAGTCAAGGATTGGCCGACCAGTTTTCACATGTCTGATATACTGACACACTGACGATTCATATGGGACTATCTGTGGATGCACCCGCCACAATTCAATCCTAGGCTTTTACGCCTATTGTACTCTGACTCCAGCATCGATGTATGTATGTGTGTATGTTTGTATGTATGTACGTACGTACACGCGCACGCAGATGTGTGTATGTATTTGCATGTGTCCGTGCAAATTAGTGTATTGCTATATTCCTCCCCTATATCAGGAATGCAGACTGGATGGCGAACGTCTCAGTACATGAGCGTGTGGTTGTGGTGCGTGCGTGTGCGAGGTGTGGGTGTGCTGGTGGGGGTGGCGATTGGGGAAGGGAGTGCATGGGCGTGGGTTGTAGTTCACGAGGGTCGCGGAAATTTTGAAATCTCGATGCGCTTAAATAACCTCACCTGTATTTCAGAAGGCATAAATATATTCACATTCAAAATATTTAATTTTTATATTAGATTAATAGTTGGCAAGCATGACATTGGGAAGCCCATCAAAGGCATTCATTGTCTATTAGCCCACATTAGTTAGCTATTAAATGATTATTTTCTTTTTCTTCATGTGTGCGCGTCCAGAGTCGTATCTCAAAACTGCTTATTCGATTTGGCTTAAATTCTGACGCAATAAAGGAACTTAACGCGCAAGAGGTCTTCCAAGCTTTGATCTTGACCCGGACGATAAAATAACGCAAATCTGGATCTATGGATATCTCGGAAACTACTCGTAGGATTTAAACATAAGAAAGCATGTGACTGTATACTTGGGTTCCACAAGATTGCCCGTAATCTAAATCTCCTGGAAAATCTAAAAAAAATCTTTAAAAAATCTAGAAAATCTGAACATTCACTACAATGTGACAAAAAGTATGGCGGGTTTTTAATCTCTGACTGCTCTTGTTTGACCTATTTTATTTTTTTGCTCAAACAGGCCGTTTTTGGCGGGGTGGGGTGGGTTCATGACACACCCAGCGCCACGCATCCGGCCTGGCTGAGGAAATGGGAGGCGGTACTGGCAGTGGGATGACCAATAGAGGTGCAGGTTTGTTTTATCAATATATGGGCATCGCTACGATGGGTTCTCCATTGCTGCCCCTACCCATATTTAAACTATCATATATCTACGCCTACGCAATAGCTACCGCTGCACATCCCTATATCTACCCTGACCTCATAACAAACCCTAACCGTATAAGTACGCTTGCCCTGATAACTGCCTCTACTGACATCACTACACATGCGTGATGCAGCATAGATAGTTACCCACACCACTCATAATTAAATATCCTGACGCAGACGCGTCACTGCCCTGTCACTACCCTGCCCACAAAACTACCCCTTCTATCATAGCCTAGACTAGCCTAGTCTTCTAGCCTTGTGTAGCGTACGAGTCTAGTCTAGAATGCTAGTCTATGCTAGCTTAAGTTACTCACGCAGACTGTCAACATAGCCTAGTACCCCAACCTGCTACCATAGCCTAGTATCCCAACGTGCTACCATAGTCTAACCTACTAGACTAGACTACTAACATGCCTGCTAGTCTATGGGACGTAGCACTCATATCAATCGGCTGTTAAATTATTATTTGCTCTATTGTGTGTGCTTGCGTGCGTGCGTGCGTGGGTGTGCGTGCGTGCATGTGTCGAGTGGACACAGCTCAGACGAATGCATACCAGCTAGGCTGTGGAAACGTTTGGTGGACCTAGTCTAGTATACTAGCCTACTAACCGAGTCTACTAGGCTATTAGCCGAGACTTCTGGCAAAGTCTACTAGCCTACTAGCCTATTCTTCTAGCCTACTTTACTAGCCTACTAAACTAGAGTTATATTCTAGACATCTAGTGTCCTAGCCTACGAGACTAGACTTGTAGCATAACCTAATAGCCTACTAGCTTAGACTCCTATCCTAGCCTACTAGACTAGACCTCAAGCCCAGTCTACTAACATATTAGCTTAACCTTCTAGCCAGGTCTACTAGGCTACTTGCATAGACTTCTAGCCTAGTCTACTCATCTCGCCTTCTAATGCAGTCTATTAACATACTAGCCAGGTCTTCTAGCCTAGCTTTCTAAACTACTAGCCTAGACTTCTAGCCTAGTCTACTAGTCTCGCATTCTAATGCAGTCTATTAATATACTAGCCAGGACTTCTAGTCTAGGTTTCTAAACTACTAGCCTAGACTTCTAGCCTAGTCTACTAGTCTCGCCTTCCAAAGTAGTGTGACGACTATTGCTATCATATGATCACGAGATTATACATAGCAATCATATTTCCATACAACATTCTTAGCTTATGCCACTCGCAACAATATAAGCAGACAGATTACCACCCAGTTTTGCTTGCTTTCTTGTCAATTTCATGAAAAAAATTACTTCATATCAATTATAAAAGCGTATTCGTAATCGAGATTTACATTTATGCAATTTTATAACATTTAAAGTTTTAGATAATTATAATTGTTAATATGATTTGGTTATAATCAATATTGATTTCATTGTTTATAGCATGTATGGAGTCCATGTTGATTATTTTAGAAATTATGTTAGGGTTACTTACAACATAGGTAAGCTGAGAACAACGTTTTAGAAACGCTAGATAATACATACATTTTTTTCCGTCTAAAACATTAATTCTCTGCAAATTCTTTATGTTAGTATTGTTTATTTCTCTTGCTAGATCATGAGAGATACAGTCATATGTGTTTTAGCAAAAACAGATTAGTATAACATGTAATAGTTGGTGTAGACACCAATTTTCGTAATTTGATTAGGCGGTTGCCTAGAACAAGGGAGTGCCATTTCGCAAAATAAATCAAACACCGAATATGTAATTGTAATACCTGGTATACACTAACATTTTGATTGTACACTCAGAGTATCTTATTGATATCATCATAATTATTATTCTTATCAGTTGATGTAAACGTACAGTTTCAGTGAGCTAGAACTGTATGTCTACAAGTAACAAAACGGTCTACATCACTGAATAAGGATAGAAATAGATACATTTGCATGTGCATTATTGCAAACACGGATACACTTGTTTACAATGGCCCTTTCCTTTTTTAGCTATGCCCCGCCCATCACTAGCTAAGCTCCACCCACACCTCGACGTGCTGGGATTGATCGATCCCCAAATACCCTAGCTATCAATTTCCTGAAAACTATACAGGGAAGCTGTAGAATATTTTGTAACTAATTTGGCTGGGTGTTGTTGCTGCCTATGGCAGCAACAGCGCCCAGTCAAATTAGTTTCAAAATATTCAATTGAATATTTATTACATAGTAAAAGCAAACAAATCGGTCCTATAAGCCTTCTTTCGAGTAAAAGGGTTAACCATCCATAATGGAAACCATTACGCCACCCACGCCAACGAAACGCAACTCCCTTACAGTAGTCTATTAGACTAATAGCCCAGACTTCTACCTAGTCTGCTAAACTACTTGCCTAGACTTCTAGACTAGCCTACTAGCCTAAATTTCTAGCCGGCTCCACTAGCATACTAGCCTAGACGTCTAGCCTAGATATATAGCCCAATCTACTAACATAGACTTCTAATCTAGTCTACTCGCGTACTACCACATACGTCTAGCCTAATATATAGCCTAGAATTCTATCCTAACCTAGCCGACTATACCTTTAGCCCAGTATACTATCATATTAGCCTCTTTTTCTCGCCGTCTACTAGCCTAGTTGCCTAGAGTTCCAGCCTAGACATCTAGCCTAGTCTATTAGTCTAAAAGTCCAGACTTCTCGACTTATCTACTGACCGACTAGCCTAGACTAGTTCTACTAGCCTACTAGCATATACTTATAAACTAATCGACTATTTTACTAGTCTAGACTTCTAGTATAGCCACCTAGTCTAATAGCCCAGATTCCTAGCCTAATCTACTAACCTACCAGCCTAGACCTATATCCAAGTCTACTAGCTTAGCCGTCCAAAATAATGTACTAGACTTCTAGCATAGTATACTAGCCTACTATCCTAGATTTCTAGCTTGGACTACTAGCCAACGAGATTTGATTTCTAGCCTAGACTCCTAGGTGCGTATATTAGCTTAATAGTTCCGACTTCTAGCCTAGTTTAGTAGTATATACTTCTAGCCTGGTCTCCTAGCCTAGTAACATAGACCTCCAGCCTAGCCTAGTAGCATAGACTCCTAGCATAACCTACTAGCATACCGCTCTAAGCCAATCTACTAGACATATTAGACTAGACTCCTTGCATAGTCTACTACCCTAGCTACCTAGACTTCTAGCCTAGTCATCTAACCTAGTCGCTTAGCCTAATAGCCCATACATCTAACCTAGTCTACTAAACCTACTAGTAGGGACTTGTACTCTAGCCTACTAGCCTTGAATTCTAACGTAGTCTACTATCATTGCCTTCTAAAGTAGACTACTAGACTTCTATACCAGTCTACTAGACTAGATTTCTAGCCTAGACTTCTAGCCTAATAATTCACACTTCTAATCTAGTCTACTAACCTAGACACCTAGTCTAGCCTACTAGCCTATCCTTACAAGCCAATCTACTCAACATCTAGCCTAGTATACTAGCCAAGACTTCTAGCCTATTCTACAAGCCTGCTAGCATAGAACTATGGCGTAGACTTTCAGCTTAGTATATTAGCCTACACACCTAGACTTCTAGCATCGATTTCTACCATAGACGACGAGCCTACTAGTCTAGACTTCCATCCAAGATCTCTAGTATAGAATATTAACATAATATCCTAGACTTCTAGTCTAGTCTATTAGAATTTAAGACTAGTCTACTAGCCGAGTAGCTTAGACTTCTAGCCTAGACATCCAGCCCTCGTGTAGTATCCTACTGGCATAGACTTCTAGCTTAATCTAGTAGCCTACTATCCTAGACTTCTACTCTAATCTACTAGACTTGACTTCTAGCATAGTTTACTAACCTAGACGTCTAATCTTACCTATTAGCCTCGCCTGCTGGCCCAGCCTAACCTATTATCCTAGCCCATTAGCACCCCTGCTAGCCTACGAGCTTGCCTAATGGTATATCTTATTACATGCTTTCTGGCCTAGCCTATTATCCTGCCTACTAACCTGCTCACCTGGCTAATGACCTAGCATACGAGCCTGCCTTCTGACCTAGCCTACTAGCCTGCCTACTGGGCTATCGTACTCGGACGCCTACCGGCCTAGACTACAGGCATAGTCTTCTAGCATGCTCAGCCTGGCCAATAGACTAGCCTACTAGCCTGCCAACTAATCAGCCTACTAGCCTACCAACTGGCCTCGCATACTAGCCCGCCTACTAGCATAACCTACTCACCTGGCCAGTGGCCTAGCCTACTAGCCTCCTTTGTTCATAGCCTACTAGCCTGCCTACTGGACTATTAGCCTGTCAACTGGCCTAGCGCAATAGCCTGCCTACCGGTCCACCCTACTATGTTACATATGGCCTAGCCTCATTGCCTAGTCTGGAATACCAGGGTGGCCATGCTAGCAGGCTAGGGAAGCAAGGCTAGCCGGCTATAGTAACCTATTAGTGCATCTAAGATAGCCTTCTAGGGTGACAAGGCATCTTCTGATTGAGGTGTTCTATAAAATGACTTGATGATAGTCTTCATCTCTGTATGGGTAACCATGTTTTCTGTCTGATTCTCTTCTGCACCCACCTTTGCCATCTTGTCTGCTTCCTCATTTCCTTGGACTCCACAGTGTGAGGGGATCCACTGCAGTGCTATGCGAAAGCATTTGATTGTTTGTAGTGCTTCTTCAAGTTGTGGCAGCTTACATTTGGTGATAGCCTCAAGGACGGAGCGGGCATCAGATAAAAAGACAATCTGTGCAATAGGGTCTGCTGTTCTGTTGATGGTATTAGCTGCATAAACCAGTTCTTCGACTTCAGCTCTGTAGTTTGTGCAGTGTTTGCCTGTCGGTATTGCAGCTGACTCGTGTTGTCCGTTTCCAGCACCTCTGCTCCTAATTGCATCTTTGGCTGATCCATCTGTGTAGATCCTTATCCGTGTCTCCTGAGGCTACATTTCTGCCAGCACGGCTAGGGTCAGGGCCTTCTTGCTCACATCACTGTGTTCATCTCTGGTTATGAGATGAGGTACTGTGGTGCGAATAGCTATGCTCTCTAGTTTGTTTTCCCAGGGTGGAGGATCAAGGGTGTGGTTTGGGTCTTCTATTTGTGCTGGCAACATTTCTTTGTGTTTCCTTTGAAGTGCGTTTGTCTCTTTCACAAAACTTGATCTTTTAAGTCTTCCTGATGACAGCTGTGCTTGCCTGATCTTCATCGGGTGGTTGTTGAATGATTTGAACTGTGCAGCTTGGATCAGTGTTTTGCATTCCCTTCCTTTGCTAAGTGGGGGGGGGGGGGGGGTGCCTGCTGTCTGCTCCATTTTTTCTATGGGTGTTGATCTCATTCCACCAGTGATGATGCCCAGTGCCTGGTTTTGCACTCTGTCGAGGTTCTGTTGATGCGATTTTGCTGCTGTCATCCATGAGCTGGATCCATACTCAAGGTGTGGTTGTACGGCACCTAGGTAGATGGTCTTGAGGACCCTTTCATTGGCACCCCACTTTGTTCCTGCCAGCTTCCTCATGATGTTTAGCTTTCTTCTGGCCTTTGCCTCTGCGTTCTGGATGTGCTCCTTCCATGTTAATCATCTGTCATAGGTGACTCCCAGGTGTCTGCTGGTCCTCGTACTCGAGTGGAGTACCGCCCAGCGTCAGATTTCCAACCTTGGTTTTGGTGGACAGTGAGAATAGCATGGTTGATGATTTTTCTTTGTTGATGGTAATACACCAGCGACTGGCCCAAGCTGTAATTCTGTCCAAGGCGAGCTGCATTCTGTACGTGGCAGTCGTTGTGTACTCCTCGGTGCACCAGAGTACGAGGTCATCTGCATAGAGGGATGCTTGGATCCCATTGGGCAGCTCTGCTACAATGTCATTAATGAAGAGTATGAACAGAGTTGGTGATAATACTCCGCCTTGTGGCACCCCTTGTCTCAGCAATACATTCTGTCCAGATTGTCCATCCACAAAGCACCCTAGCTCTGCGATTGTGTAGGTATGACTTGGTCCATTGGAACATGTTGCCAACGATGCCTATGCGCCGGAGCTTCACGAGGAGGGCATCCTTCCACACCTTGTCAAATGCCTTCTGCAGATTGATAAAGGCAGCTAGCATCAACTTCTTGGCTTGAAAAGTGTCCTCTATGACCTGTGCAAGATGTGTTGTTTGATCTTCTGTGCTCCTGTATCTTCTGAAGCCGGCCTGCTCTGAAACTATAATGTTCTCCGACTCCAGGTACCACTGCAACCGCTAGTTGATGATGCGCTCCATGGTCTTGCATATGCAGCTTGTAAGACTGATAGGATGGTAGCTCAGCACTTTCGTCTTGTTCTTCCCTTTTTTCAGAATAGGAGTCATTCTGGCTTCCTTCCAGCACTGAGGAACCTCTCCATTGGTCCAACTGAGATTAAAGATGTCTAGCAACTTGCGAATAGATGTATTACCAAGGTGTTGGATCTTTTCATTCGTAATGCCATCTGGCCCGGGAGATTTTTTCTTCTTCAATTGGCGGATAGCCTTCTTCAGTTCTGCTAAACCAATGTCAACTTTCATTGCATCGTGAGTGTTGGTGTCTGTTCTTTCCTTTTGCTCCTTTTTAACCTCTTTTTGACGCATTCGTGGTATAGAAATGTTGCTTTCTTTTGCATATGCCTTCGCAAAGGCATCTGCAGCCATCTTTCCTGTCAGTGTTTGTCCATCTTCTTCAAGAGTAATCTTCTCTCCCCGACACACTCATCATTCAGTGCTTTAGTCAGTCTCCATAGCTTTGTGGTATATCTCTCTAAATTAAACCCTGTCGTCTTTTCCCTCCATCTTCTTCTTTTGGGCTCCAGCTTGGTCTTTAGATACCTGGCTTTAGTTTGTTGTAGCGTGAAGTGGTTTTCATGACAGGGATTACCCTCTGCATCATCTCTGGCCTTGTCCAGTTTATCATGTGCTGCTTGCAGTTCTTTTGTCCAGTACGGGCGGTAGTTTTTCCTGAACCCTCGAGGAATCGCTTCGTTGGCAGGCTTGAGGATACTTGAATTAAATTCCTTAACCATATTGTTGATGTTTCTCCCTTCTACTGCTATATTTTGGGTAAGTTCGTTGGAACGAATGCCAAACAGACTCCAATTTGCCTTTTTGTAGTTCCACCTTGGATGTTGAGGTGAACTTGTCGAAATACTTCCAGAAAGAGAGAGGAGGACTGAGTGGTGGTCGCTTCCTCCTAACTGCGATCCGACCACTCTACTGAGGTTTCTGTGAATGTCTTCTGTACAAAATGCCAAGTCCGGCGTTGTTGTCGAGTGCCACCGGCGCGAGTAGAAGGTAGGCTGATCTGTGGGATCGTTAATAAGTCAAAGGTGCTTTTCATCTTGCCATGCTTCAATGTCTTCTCCGCGTTTATCAAGTGTTCTGTATCCCCAGCTCTGGGACTGGCTATTAAAGTCTCCCGAAATGAGGAAGTGGCAGTCCGGGACCTGGATTGTGTCAAGTGAGAGATTCTTGTCATTAGGGCAGTAATAATTGACAATGTCAATCACAGAGTTGCTGGTTGTTACCTTGATCTTGATATATTCTGCCTCTTCCATAAAGGTTTTGATCTGGCTAGCGTTCACGCTGTTTCGGACCAAGGTGATCACCCCACCTTTCTTTCTTCCTCTTCGATCACACCGGAAAATCTGATAACCTCTGATCTTAAATGGTTTTCCTTCTTGCAGGGGTGTCTCTTGGATGCAGCAGATATCAATGTTGTTTTCGTACAGGAACTGTTCGAGCTCTGATTTCTTGTTGGTAACCCCGTCTGCGTTCCAGTGCATGATGTTGATATTGGGGTTCTCTTTGGGTTTGGTCTTCTCTTTCGGTTGGCAAGTAGCTCTCCATCCTCGTCCCCTGGCTCCACAGGACGAGTTGATGTGAACTCCTGTAGCCGAGGGTGGGCTCCTTCGAGGCGTGGAGCCCGGCGCTGCACCTGCCTGGCGGATCCTCAAAGGGCGAGCACCATTTCGGTTGATTCGATCTTCAAGTGTCATTTCATTAGCGTTGTGCATAATGCTCTGGTTAGCCCCTCCAAATGTCTGGATTGACACCCAGTGGGTTACACCCCTGAGCCACGTTGAGGCCGAGCATATAGTCTTAAACAGGGTTATGCTTCTGCCTATGGTAGCAACAGTGCTCACTCAACTTAGTTTCAAAATGTTTCAAAATATGGTTATTAAATAGTAAATCCGTCAAAGCCATTTCGTCATTCCCACTATAAGAGGGCAAATTTGCCAAACGAGTTATCTACCTCTAGTTCGTACTTTCGCCGTCTCACTGAGAAACCTAAGTGGCGCTGCCATTTTCCCTGTAGCTGATCAGTTAACTGTAAACAACACAGACTACCACGACTAGGCCCACTTGTACTTAGCGCTCTAAAACGCTGTTTTG